>CAJHQQ010003897.1:0-36172 GCA_905132885.1 Moricandia moricandioides | reverse complement strand
TCTTAAGGGCTTCACTCGTTTGAGTCACTTGACTTTAGCTCCCCAAACGGGTGTCGAGATCTTTGATATTTGTGTTTAGAGAGGTACATGAAATAACTTCTTTAAAACTACAGTCATTTTGCTGTCCCCCAGTATTTGTAAACATAATTCGACCATGTTCTGATGCTCGAAATCTCCATGGCCCTAGCAGTGGGCTTTAGCTTAAGGTTGAGTGATATAGCTTATTATACCAGTCTTATACCATGTTATAAACTCTATTTAGGGTTTGTTATGTGTGTCTAGGCTATGTTTTGAGGTCTTTACAGGTTTAGGTACTTTTTGGAGATATATGGAGATACTTGGAGCTTTTAGAGTATTTAGAGAGGAATAATCTGTAGCTGATCATTGAAGAGAATTGAAATACGAGATTACCATCGATCGAAGATACAACATAGGCGTCGACTGATGTTACATGACCAAGATCGATCGATGTTTCACACCTGCCATTGATTGATGTCCAGTACGCAGACAGCCAACTTTCAAGCCCAAGTTAGAGACATGACACAAGATTACAAGATCACCCTTGGTCGAGTTTTGACCTAGACTTTAGGGCTTTATATTTATACTTTACGTATTGCACCATGCTAAGTGTGTTAGTTTTGTGTGAGTTCTTGTGTGCTGTTTTGTCCTAGTACTAGGGGTACTAAGTGTTCTAAACGTGCTTTAAAACCCCCCATTATTTTATCTATGCATTTTATTCAGATTGTTATTCTCACTTCGATTATGTCTGAGTAATTGTCAACTAGGTTTAGGATTTATCAATGGTACTGAT
Source organism: Moricandia moricandioides (assembly GCA_905132885.1). NCBI lineage: Eukaryota > Viridiplantae > Streptophyta > Magnoliopsida > Brassicales > Brassicaceae > Moricandia > Moricandia moricandioides. The sequence continues at coordinate 35,361 of CAJHQQ010003897.1, read as the reverse complement.
GGATTATCCAAACAATAGAATTGTGTTTATTGCTTGTGTTCTAGAGTAGCTAACTAGAACCCTGATAATAGGATAGTTAGGCGCAAGCAAAAGCATTATCTACTACCAAAATCTATTCTGTTGAGCTAGGTTGCTATAAAAAATGAGAGTTAATTTAGTCAATCTAGTGGACTTATCAAACTAGGTCATAACACTTGATTCAAGAAACCATCAATCGACGCAGGATTATTGCAATCGATCGACGGTCATTCCGTGTCAACAGGCGAGAACTGAGACATTGGACTTGGTCAATAGATTAGGCGGGCATGCGAGAGCTGGTGTCTTTTACATTAGATTTTGAGTTCCATGGTTAAATACCTTTAACTTCTATCTATTATAATCCACTTGTATGAAACCCTATATGTAGCATAATTTCATATTTACATTATTAGCATATTTCCATATTGCATCTATACCTTCTAATAAGGAATATTTCCTTGACTTGATTACTTTCTACCAATATATATAGTTATCTAGCTAAACCTTTAGAAATAAGAAATCTATTGTGTGCCTTTGTTCTCTGTTAATTCGATCCCTAAGTACTACACATGATCTCTCTTGACAAGAGTATTATTGTATTGTGTGTTAGGATTGAGGGTTAATTTGACAGTTGTTTGTTTAGGATATTATTATCCTATTAAAACATAAAAACACACTCACGTTAGACAGCTCAAGAGTAAACTTAGGAGGGATGGTAAAAGATATTTTAGTGCAGATCAACAGTACCCTAATCCCAGTAAACTCCCATGTGATGGACATCAGATAGACTGGAACGTTTCACTACTAATCGATATAACATTCATGGCCATAATATGAGCTATCTGCGATATGAAGTTAAACAAGTTATATCTATCTCTAGTCGTTCAAAATATTTTTTATGAACATGTTAAGAATAAGAGCAAGGCTACATTGATTGAATTGTCTAATGATGGAGAGCTTGTAGCCACATATTTCTGCGATTATGATTCCCATGAGGAATCGGAAGATGGAGCATCGATTGACATCCAACCCACACCATCGATCGACGGGTTTGCCATTCAACAATCGATCGACACCCATCATTTTCAGTCGATCGATACTTACCCTTCAGAACTAATCAACACCTACCACAAAGATCTCAACTACAACACATCCTACATGTCAAGAAGGAAGATGTGGCAGATATACTTGCGATGGCTAATGTAGCTGGGAATATTTTTGACCAACAGTCTGATACTCAAGCATCGAGCGATGGTCACCATACACCATCGATCGACACCCTGCAGGCATGCCAAGGATACGGTGAAGCTTACGAAGAAAACGATGCAGATGACAAGGAGGAAGAGCTGTCTGAGTCCCGCAGCCTAGCATTGGAAGAAGCTGGCTAAGTAATGAATGCGAAAGTGGATAATAGAGCATCGATTGACGACATATCTTGGCAATCGAACGACATCAAACGCAACCCAGAAAAAGAGCCAAGAACAAAAGATGCAGATAATGGTTATCTCAGACCAAGTGAGTTTGAATTTCCAGAGACACAGAAGGACGTGCACGAGATCTTTATGGAAGAATTCTAAACATACCAAATGAGGATGTGGCAGATGCCCTTGTTATGGCTATTGGATCACAAACTTTATTTGGAGAACAAGCATCAATCGAAGCTCGAGTACAACAATCGATCGACAGAGAGGAACAAAATAACATGCCAATCCACAATGATCTATCACCCCCAAACATCGAAAATCAATCGACACTAGAAGCCATGCATCGATCACACCATTCCAGGGATGAGCCAGTTTTGTATCTCTAATCCTTTTGATTCAAGAAGTCCCCGATCAGTCGATTGGATAAACCCACTACTGATAGACGGTCGCGTAGAGCATGAACATAGAGATTATGATGATAATGGCAAAAGAATTTCCATTAAGAAAATAAAAGATGAGTATGGCATCTACAGAGATGAGAGCGGCAATGCACGAGCTACAGACGAAAGAGTTGTGCATGTGCAAGAAGAAGATATCATGCCAGTTCTAGAAAGAGCTACTATGTTTGAGCTGAGCTACATATGTTTACCAGAACATGCAGCAAAGATCGTTATGTCTATGAAGAAGCAAAAACAATACAGCAGAACAGACATTGATTAGATTGTGCATGAGATCTACAAAGCTCAAGAGATGTCACTGGATGATTTCTACAAGAGGCTTGATGATGTCTACTTTCCAATAGACAAGTGCCTCTCCGGTTGGATTACAAGCATGGATGAGATGAAGCAAGATTTGGATACTGTTCAAGGACATCATGCAATTGGAGCAAAAAGAGTGACATCGATTGACGGAGGCATCATGACATTGATCGATACTGAGTTCGACAGACAAGAGTCTGCACTAGAAAAACAATTAGAAGACAGATTCAATGAGATTATTTTTTTCTCAGAGGCTGATGAACGACGATATTTCTCAACATTAGAGGATATATCAGTAACTACAACCGCCAGACTTAGAATGCTACAGGGCAGTATTGAGAATGTACAAAGGAGAATGCATTCAGTGGAGGTTGCTAAGGAGATCATGAAGAATGATAAAGTAAGAGGAGATGAGGCAATGAGAAGTTTCGTTAGTACATGGTTTCAGAAGAGCAAAGAAGATGTAGACACTTGTTTTCCAAGAGTTGATCCATCTCCATTCTAGTCGGAAAGTTCAAAACGTTGAGCTTAAGACTATAACCAAGCGCTGAGTGGGTGGCATCCCACTGTTTAGTTAGTTTTTATTTATTTTTTACTTATACTACTATTTATTTCGAGTTTTATTTTGTTTTTACAGACTATTTGAGTCCACTATCGATCGACACCATAAGTCGAAAATAGATCGCGACCATCGATCGACCAAACCTGCGTACCATCGATCGACGCTCTCTTACAGAGAGAAGTATCAAGTTTTCTACTTAGACTATTTACTTATGGTTTGATTTTTCCTAACCAATCCGGGGGGATCACGCTGGGGACAGTGTAATTTAAGTATGGGAGAAGTTCGATAATGCTATTTGATTTGTTTTTGAGTCTTATTTACTATATATATTTAAGTTTTTCAAAAAAATTATTAAGTCAAGAAGGGGACTATGATCAAGATTTATTATTGGCTAACCACACTTTAGCATCATTTTTAGAAGGTTGTTTGCAGAGATTACTAGAGATACCAAAGTGGATCATCATGCCACTATATCACACTTGCCTAGAAAGTTTGAAGGAACCGAAGCTGATTTTCAACACTAATCCTGACATTATCTGCTTGCTTTGGGATTTGGTATACACTAGATTGGATTCCTTCTGCAAGTCTGGAAGGTAAAATTTTGTGTGCTTTTGATTCCCCTCTCTCTCCCCTTCATATTAAAGGAGTTGAACATGATTTTTGGCGACAACCATTAAAGTTTGATTCATTTTATTCTAGAAAAAGATCAAGGTCAATTAGAAGTGAACATGATCTGGTGGAAAAAACCATTATGGCTTGATTGATGGAAATCTGTCTGAATATCTCAGTCAATTAAAATAAAATGATACCCTCAAAAGAAGGGAGACATTGACTGAGAAGAAGTGCGAAGAGAGAGAGCAAAGGAATCAGAGAAGATTACATGTGTGTTCAGATACTTGGAGGGGTAGGAGTCCATATATCATTTGATTGATACTCCCAAGGTAAAGACTGCACTTTTATTTTATGCAAAGAAATGAAATCAATAGAGATGCGAGTCAGACTAGTATTCACTAAGTTGTTGGTATAATGAATTTGGTTGCTATACTAGGATAGGGTATATAAAGTTTCCTTGTGATTGACTTGATAGGATGTGGTTGTAACAAAGTAGAGTGACAATTATACTTAGACATTATGTGAGTCTTCGCTTTTCAAAACCTCTTTCGCCGGCTTGTTTGCTTGAGGACAAGCAAAAGGTTAAGTATGAGGTAGTTGATATAGCCTATTTATTACCAGTTTTAGGTCATGTTATAGACTCTATTTGGGGTCTATTATATGTGTCTACGCTATGTTTTGAGGTCTTTACAGGTCCAGGTGCGTTTTAGAGATATGTGGAGATACTTGGAAGTTTTAGAGCATTTAGAAGAGTATAATCTGTACCTGATCATTGACAGAGTCGAAGTAAAAGATAGTCGTCGATCGACGACCCAACCTTGTCATCACCGATGGTACAAAACCAAGATCGATCTATTGAACACTTGACATCGATTGATGACCAATTCGCAGACAACCGATCCCAAACTCAAGTTTAGAGACAAGACACAAGATTACAAGATTAACCTTGGACAAGTTTTGACCTAGATTTTACGGTATTATATTTATACTTTATGTATTACATCGTGTAGGAGGTGTGCAGAGGAGGGTGCACTAGTATTCTATTATAGTTTTAAAATTTTTAGTGGAGAAAATTCATAACTCCTTAGGGAGATTTGTATATGAACCCCAATATTTTATCTAGGAATTATATTCAAATTATTATTCTTATTCTATAGTTATCAATTAGATTTATGGTTGTATAATTATTTATGGTCGAAAATATTTGAATATATTTGTTCTTTAATGTTTGAGGGATATATATGTTTCTAAACGTTGGAGAATATGAAGAAATATTATCTAACTTGTTAGATTTTGTAGAGTATTACTAATTTGCATGTGAAACATGAAATAATTTATCAATATTTAAAATCCCGAAATTAAGGTTGTTCTCATTTTGAAGGGTTGCAAATTTTCAACCAGTTATGATATATAATAATAGTCTATGTTTTAATGTTTTCGATAATTTATTTATTTAAGTTAAATGATACTCCCTCTGTTTTATTATAAGTGTCACTTTAGATTTTTACACACGGATTAAGAAAATAATTAATTTTGCATATTTTATATATAAAAACACAATTACCTATACAGCTAACCATATTTTAACCAATAGAAAAATAAACTGCAGCATAAAATTAATAAATTTTGCATTGAAAGTCGAAAACGACACTTATTTTGTAACAAAAAAATTTCTCTAAAACGACACTTAATATGAAACGGAGGGAGTATAGTGAAACGTATTAATTATATATTGAGAATATGGAGGTGTATTTCTAAGTTGTTATATTTTTTTAAGTTTTAAATGTTTCTATTTTAATTTGTATCTATTTAATGGACTTCATTTAAAAGTACTTTGAATTTATATAATAGCATATTTTTATTTTATATTGGTGTACATATTGTTCTTTTTAAATTTTAAACATTTCTGTTTTAAGAATTTAATATTTAAATTCGAAAACCATATGTAGTTGATTAAATACATGGCAAATATATGTTAGCTGATCAGTAAATTAAATTTTAAGATAGAAAATTATATTTATTTGATTATAAACTGAAATATATGTTAGTTGATCGGTAAACATAATCAGCCTAGTGCTGTAAAAAACATGATTTTAATATAGTTCATCGTTAATCTTCATTCTAGATAATTTATGTCATATAATAGAGTAGTAGGAGGTGCTGAAAATCAAATAAAATTTATGTAATACCCACATGTTTTGAAATAATAAAACAAATAATTATCTATGAAACTCAATTTATTAATTCTCATAAATAATCTCCAAACATTATAACCCTAAAAATAAAATAAAACCTAAGTAAATATCAATAATAACATAAAATAGAAGTCTGAAAATAAAGCGAAGGAAATTGGCCTAAAAGCACGAGCCTGAAATGATCATTCGTGATCACCAATCTCACCTGAAAGGGAAAAGGAATGAGGAATGAGTAACAAGAGAATCACTCAGTGAAGTATGGGATGCTAGACACGCAAACCACTAACTAAGTAAATAGAATTCTCACTATGGAAGTTTACTCTAGCATGAACAAACACGACGCCTAAAGCATCACAAAGAACAAATAATGCGTTGATAGTGCATAACTAGCCCATACACCCCGCATTCTCCTCATACATATATACAATATCATGATAAGCGTCTCTAGCCCATACATCTCTAGACTCCCGTCCGTAACCACTAAGCATTGAATGCAAACGTTTTTGCACCACGCCCCACAAAAATATGTGTCGTTAGCCCAAACGTCTCTAAGCGCATGCCCTCCATTATGCGTCGCTAGCCTGAATGTCTCCAAACCCCCGTCCTATTCACATAATCCATACTCATAAATATATATCATCACTTAACAACACTCAAACCAATCAAAGTTGAATCCTTTAGAAATTTCGGTTTACATTGAATTACTAACTATCACACAAGACTCGATTCAAATAGACGAAACATGTTTTGAAACTAAAAGACGATAGAAAGAATTTTTCACTAGTAATGATATTTAACGGAATATGCCTCAACTTATCAATGTGAAACTAAAATCAAGGCGAAAAATCAAGTCAAAACGCCCTTCGAATGATTAAAATGGATAACCGGTGATCTGATTAAAAAGCTAACTCGCTGGTCAATGGCTAACCCGGTCAACTCTGACCCAAGCCGGTCAACCCTTAGCCAGATTGAAATCGAATTGAACCAACCATTTTTCCTTAACTGAATTTTATTTCAATTTAACCATATTCAAAATCGATTGCAAAGCGGTCTAATCCTAACCAAAATCAATTTGCAATAACCAATCGATTTAACCCCTAACCGCAATTCAATTAACTAACCAAATCTACTTGACCATTCAAAAAGTTGACTCGCTGAGTTAACTCAGCTAAGTCGCCGAGTCACGGGCTAGTCCACGAGTCAACCGACGAGTCACCGGTGACCAGTCGCCAGCGGCGACAAAGGGCAGCGGTGGCTTACCGGAAAATCACCAGCGGAGGTGCGGGGACACGACAGCAGCTTCCCGGCGGTGGATAGACGGTGGTCAGAGACGGCTGCTCCTGTGAACGGTGGTCGGAGATTATGGGGCGTGAATATCACGCGCGGTGGGGCCGGCGGACTGTGGTGGCACATGTATCTCACGTGCGGGACTTTTTAGCCGCCCGTGAGGGCGCGTGACGGTGGCTCTCCGACTGGTCTTCGTGCTCCATACTTATCTCGACGTCACGAACACGATGGTGGCCTTAAAATCACGAAAGTTACACACGGCTTTAGAGATATCACCAATTTATTGAACGACCGAAAAAAATTAAACCGACAGTGGTTATGGCGGTCAATATGATCTCGGATCTCCGATCTACTTGATGTCTCAACTTCTGCAGAAATTCGATGCTATAAGCTTTTCTGAATAAAATAATGAATCAGCTTTGTTTAAATAGAAGAGACTCACATAGAGTTTTCTGTAAATCTAATGAGTATTGCTGGGTTGAAACGACTGAGCTGGTAATTGGATGGTTACAATTTACGAATAAATTTTATTACACTGAATGTAAATATATAAAAATAAGGTATTGTTATAGCAGCCATTCCACGTGAAAGGCTTTGCTTTTTTGAGATAAGTTTTAGAAAAAAAAATATTGGAGATGATATAGAGTGTATGATTTAGTTAGAATATAGACAGGCTTTTACTTCAGTTTACGATTAAAAACGTGTATTAAATGTTAATGTCGCACCAAAAACAGGAAGACAGAAAAATCTTGGTAACTTTTGTTGCTTTATAAAACCGGCTTGTGGTTACTTGTAAATGCGGAGAAGGAAGGCTGACTTCATTTGAAAGACAAAATTCCTGACTACTTTCTAAACACATTCCTGAAAATTCATTTAGCTAGAGGGGAACTTATTATTGGTGGTGGATTACATCCCTTCGACAAGGTCCATCACGTAGTTAAATTCGATCCACTTAAACCAAAAAGCGGTCTAGGAGCTAAGCTGACTTGAAAAGAGTTGAACTATGTAAAGAGAAGATGAAGACCTAGAAAAGATATCAAAAATTACATACTTTGCGGCTCAAGATTAAGATTTCCTCTGTTTATATTGTTCTAGTCGAAAAATCATCTTTTCATAGACCATGATTAACTCGGGGTTCTTAGGGTGAAGTTCTTAGTGGAATATAACAAATTGTTTTTTATATTCAGCAAAAAACTCCATCCTAAGAACCCCGGATTAATCATGCTCTAACATCTTTGTTTAAGCTCTTAGTTATCATCTTTTTGATCTATTAAATAGACGTCTTTTAAATAACTTACCATCGAATTCGTGCATACTTACATACCGATTCCAATTAAACAACAAGCTAATTTCTAATAATAAATGTAAAAAGAGATAAGATAAGGAGACAAGAGCATAGAAAACATACATAACAAGTCAATTATGATGTGCAAAAAAACAAAACACTAAGCATTATTTAGGCTAATGCTGAAATATCTGTGTTTATTGCTTACTCATTCATTTGTAAATGACCAAATCCTTTATTCTTTCTAATTGTGATTCATTTTATATTTTGTCCAAAACAGTGTAGTTAAATACGTTTTGTATTTATCACTTTAAATTTAGTGTGGTAAAAGTGAATAATTCATTTTCTGTATTTTTCGGTTCTTATCTCTACGTGTTCGCAAACTCACCATTATATGATATAAGTAGAAGACAAAACTTACAGCCAAATAGCTAAACTTATCTCTCTCCAAAACATTTGGTCCATACGATAAAGCAATAAGAAGAGGAACAAGATGAAGCATGAAATGAGGAACATGAAGCTACGATGCATATCCCTCTTCTTTCTTCTTTTCGGTTTGCTTCTTGGAAATTTTGCAGTCGAAGGTCTTATAGTTTCAACCCATCTTCTTTATATTCTATATACCTTCTTAATTCTAATCTATTGAATTAACATCAAGACGACTAACTAGTTTTTTTTTCTTTTTGAAATTCTCTTGTTCGTGTACTTTTAAATCAGCTTCAAAAGCTCGTTCTATCGACGATACGCTCTCACTTCCCCGACAAGTGCATCTCCCGGTATATTCATAACGAGAAAATTGTTGTCTATTAGTAATTACTACAATGAAACAACCAATAATAGATGATTTAGTTGTATAAGTATTGTAAAACGCATGTTACAATATTTTCATACAGTACTCAAGGAGGCACATGATTGGGTCGACGACACCAACTTGTACTTACAACGAATGCAGAGGATGCAGATACAAATGCAGAGCGGAACAAGTCCCCGTCGAAGGCAATGACCCTATCAACAGTGCTTATCATTACAGATGTGTTTGTCATAGATAATAATGATAATCTCTTTTTTTGGTGAACTGATAATCTCTTCTTTTTGCACTTCTATTGCATCTTTTGTATCGGCTTAATTGCATTTTTTTTTGGATGAGATGTTTGGTCAAAATTATACTTCATCGTTTTCGTATTATAAGATGGCGTACAGTTTTTTTTTTTCAGTTTTGATTGATTTTTTAAAGTTTCTATGCAAAACTAATTTTAATAGTCTATTACTTTTTTGGTCAAATTGTTTTAGTTGATATTGTAGTGTAAGACAAGACTAAAGATTATCCAGGTTCTGAATATGTAAGCATTAACCAAAAACATCTAAAACTGAACAAATCAAGTATTAGTTATTAGTATTTCATGCATAAATATTATTAGGACATTTTATTTTTTAGCCAAATTTTCTTTATTGTTCTTGCTACTGTGTGCATGGGATAATAGGATGGTTTGAAGTTTATGCTGGGGCTCGTGTCGATGATGATTCAGACGATGATGATAAAATAGGGTGGGTGGTTTTATATAAGTGTTTTAGAAAAACAAAGGGAGAAATCACATGGTCCTGTGGTCCAATTTTGAGACATACGTCAAGAAAGGGTCACATGAGGGAACTAGAGTTGGTACGTTTGTAATTCTAGCTCTTGTTCTGTTTCCTATTGTGACAATATGCATTAAAGTTATTTGTTCCATTAGGATCTATAGAATGTAACATAATGTTATGCTATTCCCTTTTAATTGTTAATATATATACTACAGGTTGGACCACGCGCGTGGAAGGTTTTTATTTTTTGTCATCTTTGAATTTATTAAACTAAAACAACCAAGTTTAAATCATTGGTATATTAGAAGACATATCAACCAGCCAAACTCTTACAAACCCAATTCATATACCTAGCTTCATCTCCTACCAATTAACCTCTTTGTAACTAAAAACAAAAGACACAGAGGTAACTGTTCAAACAGAGGGAGAGCCTTTTTCACTGTCAAACAGAAACTGGAGCCATCTTGGTGATCCCCTCGCAACCAACGACTGAAGACGAGCCTCTTTTGTCACACTTTGAGCTATGAGAAAGGCCTCTCTATTGGTGGTCCTTTCTTCCAACTGCACACGCCACCACTCTAAACTGCCTAATCTTGTCATAACTTGCGTAAGCTAGTTTTTGAAGGATGGCTCTAGGTCTCGTGATCATACAAACTAGAGTAGAATACCCCACCGCAAATATAATCTTGTTGAGATTATGGCTTATCATGCTTTCAGTCGACCATAATAAAGACTGCATTTTCGTTTGTTGGAGGTCTGAAACATAAGACATGACTCTTCTACTATGTAATATAACCTCCCCGTTTTCATCTCTAAAAAGTCAACCCATGCACCACCACAAATCATTTTCGCTTTGTTCCAGATAGTTCCTATATTTCACTTCTGCCAACCATTAGGAGGAGGTTCCCAATTTTTGATACTTTTGCTCTTTCCAGTTTGTCGCTAGCCTCCTGAGCTTCCTAATTATCAGTTGTCGTAAAACCAAAAATCGACCTCCTCACTTACTTTCAAAATAATCCCAGTCGCCAATCACCCACAACCATAACAGAGAATCCCATTTCTATTTTTCCAGAAATACCAAATAGTCCATGGAAAGGCTTTGATGATTTCTTTAGGTATGGCCTTTTCTAACTCTAATAGATAAAAAGCAAAAAAAACTTAGTGAAGTAAGAGTTTTCACTGTGACCTTGATTTAGCAGTGGAATGTTCGATAAAGCCCATACCTGTCTTGCGATAAAACAGGTGAATAGAATGTGGTTGACTGACTCCCCTTGGAAACCACATACTTGACAAACCGGATCCATCCTTTTCTTTCTTTTTATTAAAATCTCCCTACATGAATAGCATTGCTCAATGCTTTCCTTAAGATAGTTTTTGTTCTCGGTGAAGTGCTGAATTTCCAAACTGCTGCTTTCAGACAATTAAGGGATGGTTTCAACTCTGCATCTCTTATATCCTCTTCTCTCTTCAAACGGTTAAGCATCCAATAACCCGACTTGATAGAGTAACTACCATTTCTGTTATGAACATATTTCTGTTACGATGGTGGATTATCGGTTTCATTATCAAAATGCTATCAATATCTTCCTGATAAAACAAATCATTCAGAATACCTGGATCCCACGTCTTGGTGTTATCATTAATCAAAGAGTTAACTGTCAGTTCCAACTCAACAATGATATTCCACATGAGAGTTCTTCTCCTTACATCACCCTGAATACAATCATCCATCCACACATGTATTAAGCCCATCAGATCAGAAGATAGAAAGCAGGCCCAGCAGAGAATGAAGCCTGCATCCACCTCTCCTAAACCTGCAACGGTAACAACAGTAAGACAAAACAGAGTAAAGGTAGAAGACAAAAGTACGGGCTCACCAGCTGGTCATGAGACTCTCAGTAACAGATTTGGAGTTCTATTGGAGCAGGAGGCGTGAGCTGTCAGGGCTAGCTGTCATACCTCTAGGGTGGTCTGTACTCATGTATAAATAATGATGTAAGAACAATGTAAGAGGTAGAGAGAAAGATAATAAGATTCAGAGTATTATCCAGCTTTTTCTCAAGTTCTCTGTTTTACCTTCATGGTATCAGAGCCCAGGAAGTAGATCATGGAGGGAAATCAAGAAGCACTTGCTGTTTCTGCACTTACCATCTCGCAAGTAGTTACCTTGAAGCTTAAGGAGGGCAACTACCTCATATGGAAGCTGCAGTTTGAACAGTTTCTCTCGAGTCAGATGCTGTTGGGTTATGTCACAGGTGATATAACACGTCCGCTTCCCACAGTCACGGTTCGTCAAGGGGATGTTGTTACTGAAGCAGTCAATCCAGAGTTCAACAGGGTGGATACAGAAGGATCAACTTATCTTGGCATGGCTGTATGGTACGCTCTCTGAAGATGCTCTCAAATCAGTATATGGTCTTCATACCTCTCATGATGTGTGGATGGCCCTTGCGAAGAAGTACAATAGAGTGTCTGCTACAAGAAGACTAGATCTACAAAGGAGAGTTCAGACAACAATCAAAGGAACCAAATCGATGACGAGTTATTTGGCTGACATAAAATCCCTTTGTGACCAACTGGACTCCATTGGAGCACCAATCACAGAGCATGAGAAGATCTATGGGGTTCTGAATGGTCTAGGGAAGGAGTATGAAGTTGTCTGTACAGTCATTGAACACTCAATGGATATGGTTCCAGGACCCTGCTTTGAAGATGTTGTACACAAGCTTACTGGGTTTGAAGATAAGTTGCAGTCATATGAAACTCCACCTAAGTTATCTCCTCATCATGCCTATTATGTCAATCGAGGTGGATACTCTGGACGTGGTAGAGGACAAAACAGAGGAGGTTATCGTGGTCGTGGTTCATACTCAACTCAAGGAAGAGGTTTCCCACAACAGTTTGGTCAGGGAGCTCGTCATGGTCGTGGTACAGTATCAGAGAACAATCGTCCTACATGTCAGATCTGTGGAAAATATGGTCATCCGGCATATAAGTGTTACAAGAGATTTGATGAAACTTATGCTGTTCATGATCCACCTCCACAAGCCAATGTTCTCATGTCATCCTCTCACAACAAGCATGCTGGAACAGAATGGTATCCAGACAGTGGATCATCTCATCATGTTACAAGTTCAGCTCAACACTTGGACATTTCACATGACTATGATGGAAGTGATCATGTTATAGTGGGCAATGGCGATTTTCTTCCAATCACACATGTTGGTTCAGCATCCATCCCCACTGCAACAGGTACCATTCCTCTCTCTGATGTACTGGTTTGTCCAGATATTACGAAGTCCTTGCTGTCTGTCTCTAAACTTACAGATGATTATCCATGTGAGTTTACATTTGATGCTACTACCGTGTATGTAAAGGACAAGAACACCAAGCAAGTACTCAGTCAGGGAAACAAAACTAAGGGATTGTATCGGCTGGATGATCTACGGTTCTTCTCTTTCTATTCGTCAAGGCAACAGAGTACAAGTGATAGTGTGTGGCACAAGAGACTGGGACATCCAAATGATCAAGTTCTGCAACATCTTTCAACAATAAAAGCTATCTCGTTCAATAAGACTTCTAAGTCATTGTGTGAAGCATGTCAACTTGGAAAGACATGTAAACTTCCTTTTTTTAGTTCTGATTTTCGATCCAGCAGAGTACTTGAGAGGATTCATTGTGATGTTTGGGGTCCTGCTCCTGTTATGTCAGAACAAGGATTTCGTTTCTACGTTGTATTCATTGACAATTACTCAAGATATTGCTGGTTTTATCCTCTTAAAATGAAGTCTGATGTGTTTACTGTCTTTAAATCATTTCAACTTCAAGTCGAAAATTAGTACAAGACCAAGATTGTTGTGTTTCAATCAGATGGTGGTGGTGAATTTGTTAACAAACGTTTAATGGAACATTTTGCAGCAAATGGCATTAAACATTTAGTCTCTTGTCCACACACACCAGAGCAAAATGGCATAGCTGAAAGAAGACACAGATATATTACAGAACTTGGGTTATCAATGCTGTATCAGAGTTGCTTACCACAGAAGCTATGGGTTGAAGCATTCTACACAGCAGTCTTTCTGAGTAATCTGCTTCCTACTTCAGTGAACAACAGAATGGTAAGCTCATTTTAACTCTTGAATGGGAAAGAACCTATCTATACGGCTCTATGAGTATTTGGCTGTGCTTGCTATCCCTATCTTCGTCCGTATTCACAGAACAAGTTTGATCCTAAATCTCTACTCTGTGTCTTCGTTGGCTACAATGAAAAATACAAAGGATACCGTTGCTATCACCCACCTACTGGTCGTGTTTATATCAATAGACATGTTCTATTTGATGAGGATAGACTTCCTTACAAGGATACGTATCAGCATTTGCTCTCTACACCAACAACATCTCTGACAAAAGCTTGGAGACTTCAGTTTCCATCATTGAATGGACAAGAGAAGACTGCTGATCACAATATATCACAGACACATATAGGAAAAACGGTCTCGATTGCTTTGCCGATGATCCAAGCTCCAGTGATCCAAAACACACAGTCACCTGTCTCTCAGCATGGTGTGTCCTCTACAACAAGTTCATCTCAAGCAGAGACATCTAATTCTACATCGTCTGGAAATGAGTCTGAACCAGATGGACATATGGAAGCAGAACCTGAAGTGCAAGTTCCAGGAAATACACACAAGATGACAACAAGACGAAAGGCTGGGGTTATGAAGCCTAATCCGAGGTATGCTTTGGTCACTGTGAAAGGCATTCCTCAAGAACCACGCAGTGTGGCAGAAGCCTTAAAGGATCCTGGTTGGTATGGTTCAATGGAAGAGGAGATAGATACATGTAAAGAAACAAAGACATGGAGTTTGGTTCCCTTGCCTCATGACGTGAAACCCATTGGTTGTAGGTGGGTCTATAAGACCAAACTTAAAGCGGATGGTACGTTGTTGACGTTGAGATCTCGGTTGGTTGCCAAGGGAAATGAACAAGAAGAGGGTGTTGACTTCCTGGAAACTTATAGTCCAGTTGTAAGAACTGCAACGGTAAGGATGGTACTGCATTTTGCAGTTACAGAAAGGTGGGATATTAGACAACTGGATGTAAAGAACGCGTTTCTACATGGTGATCTATCTGAGATAGTATATATGAAACAACCTCCAGGGTTTCAAGACAAGGAACATCCTGAGTATGTTTGCTTACTACACAAGGCAATTTATGGTCTGAAACAAGCACCGAGGGCTTGGTTTGATAAGTTTAGCACATATCTATTGGAGTTTGGTTTTCTGTGCAACACAGGTGATCCTTCACTATTTGTGTATCAGAAACAAAACGATGTGGTGTTTCTTCTGTTATATGTGGATGATATGGTGCTGACTGGAAACAACAAAACTTTAGTTCAACAGCTATTACATTCTCTGAAGAAACAGTTTCGAATGAAAGACATGGGATCACTAAGCTATTTTTTGGGCATCCAGGCTGAATTCACTGCTACTGGTCTCTTTCTCAATCAAGAGAAATATGCTACGGATTTGCTGAAGTCTGCAGGCATGCTGGACTGTTCTCCAATGCCTACGCCATTGCCTCTCCAGCTAGACAGAGTACCACATCAAGAAGAACACTTCAGCAATCCAACATACTTTCGGAGCTTGGCTGGAAAACTCCAATATCTGACTCTCACTCGTCCTGATGTCCAATTTGCAGTGAATCTAGTGTGCCAGAAGATGCATAAACCATCGGTATCAGACTTCAACCTGCTAAAGCGGATACTCAGATATGTCAAAGGAACGATACATATGGGAATTCAGCTAGAATCAGACTCAGATTCAAGATTAAGGGCTTACTGTGACAGTGACTGGGCAGGATGTAAAGATACTAGACGATCAACTGGAGGGTTCTGTACGTTTCTTGGTGTCAACTTAATCTCCTGGTCAGCAAAGAGACAAGATTCAGTTGCCCGATCTTCTACTGAAGCAGAATACAGAACTCTTTCAGACACTGCAGCTGAGCTTTCATGGATGACATTGATGCTGGACAGTATTGGAGAAGCTCAAACAGAACCTGCTGAGATATACTGTGACAACTTGTCGGCAGTACACTTGACTGCGAATCCAGTACTACATCGCAAGTCGAAACACTTTGCTACCCATTATCATTTTGCTCGAGAAAAGGTAGCTAATGGTTCACTTGTGGTCAAACACATCCCAGCAACACACCAACTTGCAGACATTTTCACAAAGTCATTGCCGCAGCAGAGCTTCTTCAGTCTTCGTTCCAAACTCGGCGTTGCGTTGTCACCCACCTCGAGTTTGCGAGGGGGTATTAAGCCCATCAGATCAGAAGATAGAAAGCAGGCCCAGCAGAGAATGAAGCCTGCATCCACCTCTCCTAAACCTGCAATGGTAACAACAGTAAGACAAAACAGAGTAAAGGTAGAAGACAAAAGTACGGGCTCACCAACTGGTCATGCGACTCTCAGTAACAGATTTGGAGTGCTATTGGAGCAGGAGGCGTGAGCTGTCAGGGCTAGCTGTCATACCTCTAGGGTAGTCTGTACTCATGTATAAATAATGATGTAAGAACAATGTAAGAGGTAGAGAGAAAGATAATAAGATTCAGAGTATTATCCAGCTTTTTCTCAAGTTCTCTGTTTTACCTTCAACATGAACTGCTTCTCAATTGCATATTTCTTTTTTGGTGCCTTGACTTAAAAGGTCCTTCCCGAATTATATGTTCATCCAAGCTTAAGAAGGTATGGGTCCCATCGATGCTGATAAGAACTCTGAAGAGTTGAAATACCTACTTTTAAAGAGCTTTATAAACAATGATTCCAGATGATCCAGAGCTTTATAAACTCTGGTTATAATTACTCCTTTGACCAGTGCCATAGAAGTTCATGTTTCCACCTTGATCCTCAGACCTATGAAAACCAGCACCACAAATGTAGTTCACTTCCCATCCATCGCCCTTATCACTAGCAGTATCAACAACTTCCACATCTTATGGAAAGCTAACCTTCTTCTTGAGAATTTTATGAACACTATTCGGCTTGGCTTTAACTTCATCCATATGCTCCTTTCCTAAGCTTGTAGCTGATTCTTCCTCTCTAAATCAGTGTACTTGATGTTATTGGTAGATGCCAAGTTCTTAATAAGTCTCAGAGCTTCTTCTAGATTAATAGTGTTCCCTCACTAGCAGTGTCTAGAGCCATCTAGTAGACCAAAGTGATGCCTCTGAAGAAGGTACTAAGCGGATGTACCTCATTTCGTTAAGTCCTCAGATCGCGCATCATCAAAGAAATTACGCAATAAGAAATTTTTGATGTTAGTCCAGGATGTAAAAGATCCTGGTGGTAACTATTTAAGCCAATATGAAGTATCTCTAGCAAGTGAGTACTTGGAGAGCTTGTAGAGAATGTAGTCCTCATGGACTCCATTAGCCTTGTTAGCATATACTCGATCCTCAAACAGCTCCAAATGGTCCATCGGATGATCATGTGGGTGACCATGATAAGGTGGATGTCCCACAAGTGTAAAGTAAGCAGGCTTCAACTAAAAACTGTTCCTCTAGAAAGTAGGTGGACGAATAGCATATTTGTTGGCAAAGTACTGATCTGGATGGTTGCAATCAGCCAACATTCTGGGTCAAACATGATGTAAATTGTCATCAGCTACATCCTAAGCATTGGCTGCAACATTCTCAGCATTAGCATCTTCTAGAGAAGCTTCTTCGGGGTCTGGATCACAGCACCATGATCATCCAATCTCTGACATGCTCCATTACGTAGATGACCCTCGGGGTCATGCATGTCTCCATTCTCATCCCTTATCAGCACAAGAGTCGCGATCATGTTTCTTGCTCACGGGTTTGTCTCGATCGATTCTCATAAGGTATTGATCACTTCTCGCTCACAAGAGGTATCGATCAACGAAGGATTGTTGGTGTCAATCAATTTTGCGCGCTTATTTTTGCAGATCGTGCGTTCTAGCGTACATGGTCTGAGAATAATAACTCTTTCTCTTTGTTGCTTCCGATATTGTTGGGCATGCACCTGAAATACAAAATAATTTTTTTTATTGTAAGAAAGTTGAATAAAAATATTCTAGACTAAACCTATTAATCAAGTTTAATGGGGAATCCAATGCTCCCCGACAACGACGCGAAATTTGATATCTCTCAAATTACCCTAGAGCAACTTTCTCTCGCAAATAAGAGGTTCAGTTGTAGTACTTAGGGATCAAATCCACATGGAGCGTGAGCACAAAATAAAGTATAGAAATCAAGATTAAGCTGGGGAATTAATATTAAAGCAGTAAATAGCACTATACAAGTGATTAGTTGCTTGAAAACGATATGAGAAAATATCTACACTTAGGGTTTCTGGCAATAAGAACTATGATGTATAGATGCTAAGGATGTGTGCTAAACCGTCCTAGAACTCGAATGAAATAGCAAGATATCCAGCTCTTTCTGTGAGCCTAATCCGATGAATTAGTCTTTGTTCCAGTTGTCGCATGCGAACAAGTAGTGAGTGTCGATCGATACTATATAGTGTCGATTGATACTTCCTTACACAAGCATTAACGTCATAATCAATATGTTCACTAGGTTAACTACACCAGCCTTCACATGTATTTAACAACCTAGCTCAGCATAATTATTATCAGGCAATGAACCTACTCTTGCAGTTGTCAATTATCCTAAATTCATTGTTCTTGTTAGCTACTCTCGAACACAAGCTTTAAGTCCAAATCTGATGGAGGATCCTAATAATCACCCTCGCATTTCTATGTTTGAGTTATTCATCTAAACCTTAATAAACTCTAAATCTAACAAAGGAAACTACTCAGACATGATTAAGCAAAGGATAACAATAATTTGAATGGAATGCATAAATAGAATAAGGTAGAAAAATTGTAGTTCCAATACAAAAGCTCTGAAGAAGTTCTTGATCTTCTCTCTACAATAACTAAAAAACTTCTAAGACTGGTGGTAAATTGCAAGGTGGTGTGTTGCCCAAACAATGGCATAAACTACAAATACTAGGTATAAAGTCGGCCAAGAGTATTCTGGTAATTATGTGGATCTTATGGGCTTGAGTCGGTCTTGACATAAGTCAGCCTGTCTACTCGCACGGGTGTCAATCGATACTAAAGGTGCATTGTCGAACGACACTTTTTCTGAATATCGACTCTGACTTCTGATTTCTTGAACATCTACGAGTTTCGCAATCAATAAGCTCCAGAGTTCTCCATAGTTTCCACATTGCTCCAAAACATACATAGACTTGAAAAGACTATAAAATAGATTCCAGACACATATAATTGACTCTAAAAAGCACATATACTATTGCTGAAAACTGGTTAATTCCATAGTATATCAAGTTTAGTCCTGCTTAGCTAGTGTATCTTCCTTTTATGATCTAGCGAGTCCCACCAAAAGTACGACATAGCTTTGGTTAAGTTTTCACACAAAATTTGGTGAGCTTGAAACTAGGCATAACAGAAACTTGCATTGCCATCGCTACTGCTTTAATTAAAATCTTTTTATCCCCTTATGACCTCTGCCTTGCAAACCATCCACTTAGGTGCTCTCTTAGTCTATCATAAATATATGCCAGCATCTCCGTATTAGACCCGCTGAAACTTTCTAGTAAGCCTAAGTATAATCATGTCCCTCCTTCATTAGCAATCTCTGTAATATTTTGATCAGCACTTTGATTGCTTACGGGACTTTGGCTTCAAAAGTGATAGCTAATTTGATTAGATTGACCTTTTTCCCCAAAGCATTACCATACACTTCCAAAATGCTCATAAACTCTCTCCTCTGACTCTCCTCTTCTCTGCATAGAAACAGAGTATCGTCTGTGAATAGCATACGATGAATCATCACACCCTCATCTGAGGACTGAGTACCTTGGATTTTTCTTTTTTTCCTTAGCGTTTTCAACCAGATTAATTTGTCCTTTGGTACATATGACAAACAAAAAGGGAGAAAGTGGATCTCCCTTTCTTTACCGTCTCTCCTGTTCAATGCTTTCAGATGGTTTATCATTTATAAGTGCTGAGTTAGTGACAATGGTAACGCAAAACATGAATGTCTCAATCCAAGTTTTATGAAAACCCATTGGAGAGAGAAGAGCTTGAAGATACAGCCATTCTACACTGTCATAGGCTTTCAACATGTCAGACTTGAACGCCATAAAGGAACTTGAGAAAGTTTCATTAGTCTTCAAGGTATGAATCATCTAATGGGAAATGAGGTTTTCTGTTATGAGTCTCTCCTCCACAAAGGAAGATTGGGTAAGGGATACCAGCTCTTCTGGGAATGGTTTTAGCCTATACCATTATCTTTGATATGACATAAGAATGGGGTCAACCGTCTTCGGTAACAAACATTGCAACGTATGGTTCATGTCTGTGGGGGAAAGAACCATTTAGAAAGACAGCACCTCTTTTGTTACCTGAGAGCCCACTGTTTCCTAGTATCGCTGAAAGAAAAGAACTGTCATACCATCTACCCCTGGTGCATTATCATTTTTGGTTGGAAACAAAATCATTCTTAACCTCCTATTTCATGAATACTTTCATCATCTGATCATTTCTCCTCGATGAAAACCTTGGTCTGAAACCTCTAAAAAACCATCTAGTCTCAGGTTTAGAGGAAGTGAGAATATTCTTGAATTAATGGGTAGCTACCTATCCCTTTGCTACTTTTGAGAACTTCTCAACACCATTCTCATCCACCAATTTGGTCAATCTTTTCTTGTTTTAGTCTGCTTCAGTAATATTGAAGCATGGTAAAACTTTGAATTGGAATCTCGTTTTTTGCCCATTTTTTCTTTGCTTTTATGACTCTTTATAAGCTTGAACCAATTCCATTTTCACCCACACAGGTTTTGCTATAGAGGGAAAGGCAAACAATTGTTAACTCTCGAGTTTAAGATGTAGTACCTTGATCATATCTCTAGAATTCGTATTCTCATGCTTCCTCCATTTACTAATAGTTTGCCTGCGTCTCTACAGTTTGTCTGATACAAAGACTTCGGAAAAGGATGGTTTGTGAGCCAAGCATTTTTGATATTTTTTGTGATTATCGGCTTATGAACAATTGACGATCGAATATGAAGCTTCCACGAAATATTGGAGGAGTCTGTGCCAGATTGACCTAGACAGGATGGTGTTCAGAGCCTCTGTTAACTAAAATTTCTGGTTGGACGAAGGAAATACATTAAACCATTTCTTGTTGCCAAAGCTGTAGTCCAGTTTGCTCTGAAGCTATTTCCCGTCGATGTTAATTCAGATAGTCGACAGGCCATATACATGTCATTAAAGTGACTGAAATAAGCCTCAATGAGTCTTGGACCTCTTAGTCGGCAGGCCAGAGAAAGTTTATTGAAAAAATTGTCTACAATGCCTCACTTTCGAGGGACATTGTGGAGTTGGTTCCCCGCAAAAGGAAATTTGTTGAAATAGTCCCATTTCAAAATACCAGCGCTACCCCTAGGAATCGGCAAGCTAATGGAAATTATACAAAATGGCTGGTTTGCGGCATGGCTTCAAATGGGGTTAAACAGAAAGCTAATGGAATTGATACATACCTTTCACTTATGACAAGGCATTTGTTCTTCTGATTAATCATCCTTGGCTCCCAATACACTTTCTGAAAGTTTAGGAAGATTTGAGCTAAGTATTGTGAAGAACCATGAAGAACAATGAAGAACAATGGAGAGAGAGAGAGAGAAATTCGTGACCAGAGAGAGAGAGAGATGAGGAAAATATGTTTCCTTGCTTGATTTAGGTTACATAGGATACTTTAAATAGAGTAAGGCAGACAATAAAAGAATGAATAAACAATTGGGCTTCTGAAGATGCTCTGGCCTTCTGAAGATGCTCTGGACATGCATGGCACACTCAGCTGGACAGAAAGGGACAACTTCTTTGTTTCTTTCTTCCTTGGCAGATCATGTGACTTTGGTTTGTCACAAAGCTCCAACAGCTCCAGAAAGTTGTCTACAGTTGTTTATTTTATTCCAGAGGTTAGGGAGACTAGAGAAGATATTTAAATTCGTCCCATTCCTTACAGACTGACTTGTAGGTCAAGTTGTACGGACAAGCTTGCATCCTAAGTTAACTTGAATTTGCCTCTCTCTCTCTTATTCCTCATTGCCTCAACCTTGTTATTCCTTCCTGACAACCAACATATCTTGAAGCCACTTCTGTCTTCATGTCAACACTCCCCCTCAAGCTTGACCATAGGGACTAGTCAAGCTTGGATTCCATGAAGCATTCCCTCATTAAAACCTTTACTTGGGAAAACCACTTGGGATAAAACCCAAGCAAAGGAAAAGAGTAGAACACTTCATGGTAAGAGGATCAGTGACATGAGATGTCTATGAGTCCAAGCTTAGGATGAATGGACTCACAAACCTTGCTGCTTGCTGCCTTAGTGAATATGTCAGCCAATTGATCTTCACTTCTTGTGTAGCATGGAAGAATCACTTGCTGCTCTACTGCTTGTCTCACCTTGTGGCAGTCTACTTCTATGTGCTTTGTCCTCTCATGGAAGACTGAATTTGATGCAATGTGTATAGCCGCCTGGTTGTCACAATGCATTGTCATTGGTGCTGTGATTTTTATTTCCAAGTCTTTGAGTAGTCCTTTGATCCATATAAGCTCACTTGTTAGCTTCCTCATGGCCCTATATTCTGCCTCAGCACTTGAGCATGACACCACCTTCTGTTTCTTGGTCTTCCATGTGACTAGATTGCCTCCAATGAAGGTACAATATCTAGTGGTTGATGTCCTATCATTTCTGTCTCCAGCCCAATCTGCATCACAATATCCCACCACTTCAGTGCTTCCATTTTTAGCCATCCATATGCCTTGACCAGGAGCTTCTCTCAAGTATCTCAAGATCCTCTCCACCATGTGTCAATGATGAATTGTGGGTGTTTGCATATGCTGACTGACTTGGTTCACAGCAAAGCATACATCAGGTCGAGTTATGGTCAGATATATGAGTTTTCCAACCATTCTTCTATACTTCTTGACATCCTCAAATGGAGTGGCATCAAACTCCCCCTCTCGTAGTACCTTGTAGCCTTCCTCTAATGGTGTCTTGGCCTGTCTACCACCAAGGTTTCCTGCATCATTTAAAATGTCAAGTGTGTACTTCCTTTGGGATAAGAAAAGCCCCTCTTTAGAGCGGTACATTTCAATCCCTAAGAAGTACTTTAACTCTCCTAAATCCTTAATATCAAATACAGTTTTGAGAAAAGTTTTGGTTGAGAGTATACCTTCCTTGTTGCTACCAGTGATAATGATATCATCTACATACACCAAGATCACCACAATACCTTGTTGGCTAGTTAGAGTAAATAGGGAGTGATCTGCCTCTGATTTTACAAATCCTCTTCCATTAAGAGTTGCACTCAGCTTGTGGTACCAGGCTCTAGGAGACTGTTTCAAGCCATATATTGTCTTTTTCAGCCTCAAAACATTCCCTGGTTTGACCATGTTCTCTAAACCAGGAGGTGGCCTCATGTAGACTTCATCTTCCAATTCTCCTTGGAGGAATGTATTCTTTACATCCATCTGCCATAGATCCCACTCAAGGTTGACAGCAATAGATAGAATGGTGTGCAACTTGCCCACTGGTGCAAAGGTATCCAGGTAATATTCCCCATATACTTGAGTGTAACCTCTTGCCACAAGTCTTGTCTTCTTCCTCTCTGGTTTTCCATTAGCAAGATACTTGATTGTATACAGTAGGCGACTTGTCACTGCCTTTTTACCCTTGGGGAGGTCAGTTTCAAACCATGTATCATTCTTGATCATGGCACCAATCTCATCACCAACAGACTGTCGCCACTCCTCATGTTGCATAGCTTCTTCATATGTTTTTGGAATGTACTCAGCATCCAATTCCCCAATGAAGACTTGATGTTCTTCTGGATATTGAGCAAGAGAGCATACTGCACTTATTGGATGAGCCACAGCTTCAGCATTGAAGTAAATCCTTGTGTTAATCCAGTTTGGGGCCGGCTTCCTGATCCTTGTACTTCTTCTCAATGGTTGTATTTGATCAGGTTCTGGATCATTTTTTTCACTAGGCTCTCCCACTTGAGTCTCAGTTTCTAAATCAGATAGACCTTCATCAGATGGCACTCCATCTTGATCATGAGCTACTGAGTTCTCCTCAGGTTGAGCTTGAGCTTCAGATTGATCACCACTTTCATTGCCCCCCTCATGATCAGGATGAGTGACTCGAATGTCTTTCTCAGCCTCTGGAACAGTATGGGTGGGATCCTCCTTGGCTGGTTCAGGAATTCTTGGTATACTGATTCCTAGCCTTTCCATAATAACTCTCAGATTGTTAGCTCTATCAGAGGCAGATTGAGATAGATCCTTAAGCTCTTCCCAACTCTTCTCATCATAATAACCTCTTGATTCCATGAACTTAACATCTCTGGATACCAGAACTCTCCTTGTTTCTGGAACATAACACTTGTAGCCTTTCTGATGCGTGGAGTATCCAATAAACATTGCCTTTGTGCTTCTAGCCTCTAGCTTGTTGCGTAGCTCTCCTGTAATCAATACAAAACACACACACCCAAACACACGCAAATGGTCTATAGATGGCTTAGTTTGGTTGAGTACCTCATAAGGAGTAGCATCAAGGAGTATTTTGGTGGGTGTGCGGTTGATCAGGTAGGTGGCTGTAACAACTGCATGTCCCCAAAACTTCTTAGGTACATTTGTGTGAAGCATTATGCGCCTGGCTACTTCCATCAAGTGTCTATTCTTCCTTTCTGCCACGCCATTTTGCTGAGGTGTGTAAGGGCAGCTGGTTTGGTGTATGATTCCATGTGTGGCAAGATGTTGTTTGAAGGTTGTGCTAGTGTATTCACCACCATTATCTGATCTAAGAATCTTTATCTTAACATTGAAATGGTTAGTGATATAGTTCTGAAAATTTTTAAATGCTTCTAGCACTCTATCTTTTGATTGCAACAAGGTAATCCATGTGTACTTAGATTTCTCATCTATAAATGTCACAAAGTATCTATGTTGTTCTCTAGATGCACATGGGGCAGTCCACACATCAGAATGTATTAAATCAAAGCAGTGATCATAGATAGTTTTTGATTTAGGAAACACACTTCTACAATGTTTTCCTAGAATACAAGCCTCACAATCACTTTTAAACGAAATACTAGGCAACATGATGTTTAAGGCTATAGAATGAGGATGTCCTAATCTAGCATGCCACAATACATCTTTAGGGAATTCAGAAATAGCATTAAAAGTAGAAGATAATTCAACAGCTGGTCTTATGTCCTCAAGCAAGTACAAGTCTCCCTTGGTCACACCTTTGCCAAGCAACTTACTAGACTCAATATCCTGAAAGTAAACTTCATTAGGAGTGAATGTAACATGGCAGTTTAAATCGTTTGTGGCCTTTTTAACAGAAACCAAGTTTGATGCAAAGGTTGGCATATAGAAAGCCTTAGATACTTTGTCAAACAGATCCAAATCACCTATTCCTCTTATTGGGACTTTATCACCATTTGCTATCATCACATTTCCTAAGGCTGGTTTCACATTTCTAATCAAGTGGGAATCACTAATCATATGATGTGTGGCACCAGAGTCTATTACCAATGGTCTAGCATGTTTTAAATCATTCATTGTACAATAATCAGTGTGAGATGCATTAAGAGAGAAGCCAAGAGTTTTAGGGATACCAGATTCTTTCAAGGCCTTGATGAGAGCATCTAGATCAGATCTCTTGATAGTCTCATCTAGATCAGATCTCTTGATAGTCTCATCCTGGTTGGTTCTTGCATTTGAGTACACTGAAGTAGAGGCCATAGCACTTCCCACTTTGGGGTCGCTGGTTCAGCACCATCAGTGGAGAAGTTATCCCTTGCATCCATGTACTGAGTGCGGTTCTCCTTGAATTTGTTTGGCTTTAGATGAGGATTCAGTATCCAGCACTTGTCCTTGAGATGACCTTTCTTCTTGCAGTGGTCACAAATCAAAGACCTCTTATCCTCTTGCTTGTACACAATCTTGTTTGCCACTACTGCTTCAGCTTGATTAACCATGACATGTTCTCCTTTGCTCCCAAACAGACCCACTGAGCCTTCTTCCCTTTGGATTTGCGCACATACATCATCTAGAGAGGGGAGTTTATCAGCTCTCAGCATATGCTTGATTAGGCTATTGTAGGATGAATTGAGAGTCAGCAGCAACCCAAATACTTTGTCCTCTTCACACCTTGCATTCAGAGTTGAGGGATCCACAATGTGTGGTCTTAGAAGCTCCAGCTCTGCCCAAAGAGATCTAAACTTCCCAAAGTGAGTTTGGAACTCAATATCTCCTTGGCTGAGAGCATTAATGGCTCTTTTCACTTCAAACACTCTAGTAAGGTTGGAAGCATTTCCAAACACCTTGTAGAGAGTGTCCCATAGTTCTTTGGTAGTCTCACAGTATGAGTAAGACTCCAAGATAGCTGGTTCAAGAGAGCTGTGGAGGAGAGAGAGCACCATCAGATCTTCTTGAGACCATTTGTCTTCATCAACCACTACCAGCTCTTTTCCATCTTCTCCTTGGAGGATCTGCTTTGGAGCTGCTTCATTGGTAACATGACTCCATAATCCTCTTCCTCCAAGGGCTGTTTTCACCAGTCTGGACCATAGAAGATAGTTAATCCCCTTTAAGGTCACAGGTATGTGAAAAGACTTGTTGCTCTCCATCTTTCACTTTCCAATAGTAGAAGAACCAGAGAGTGAATCTTGAAGAAAATGAAGCAACAAGGACAGAGTAAGCTTTGTTTGCGGAAGTAAATAGGTTCAAAAGCTTTGTTGCTCTAATACCGTGAAAGTTTAAGAAGATTTGAGCTAAGTATTGTGAAGAACCATTAAGAACAATGAAGAACAATGGAGAGAGAGAGAGAAATTCGTGACCAGAGAGAGAGAGATGAGGAAAATATGTTTCCTTGCTTGATTAAGGTTACATAGGATACTTTAAATAGAGTAAGGCAGATAATAAAAGAATGAATAAACAATTGGGCTTCTGAAGATGCTCTGGCCTTCTATAGATGCTTTGGCCTTCTGAAGATGCTCTGGCCTTCTGAAGATGCTCTGGACATGCAGGGCACACTCAGCTGGACAGAAAGGGACAGCTTCTTTGTTTCTTTCTTCCTTGGAAGATCATGTGACTTTGGTTTGTCACAAAGCTCCAAAAGCTCCAGCAAGTTGTCTACACTTGTTTATTTTATTCCAGAGGTTAGGGAGACCAGAGAAGATATTTAAATTCGTCCCATTCCTTACAGACTGACTTGTAGGTCAAGTTGTACGGACAAGCTTGCATCCTAAGTTAACTTGAATTTGCCTCTCTCTCTTGTTCCTCATTGCCTCAACCTTGTTATTCCTTCCTGACAACCAACATATCTTGAAGCCACTTATGTCTCCATGTCAACACTTTCTTCACTTTGTTACTCTTATAAACCTTTTCTGTGTCGTGGGCAAATCCTTTTATGTTCATGGTGTTGTCTCATTTTGGAAATCTCGGTGCCTACTGTTGTGTGTTGGCACATATAGAAAATATTGTCTCATGATGATTTCAAGATTTAGAGACAGAAAGACAAAAAATAAGATTTAAACAAAAATGATTTGAGCTACAATGGTGTCGTCATCGACTATTAAAGATAGAGAGATAGAGAGGCAATGTTTTCATTTAATTAAATCGGCTCAATCCATGTAATGGGCACTAGTCACTTGATTGTTTGAATGGCAGAAGTAAACATTGAATCGAAATCTCGCCTACATCGTGTATCCCAATACTATGAGAAAATCATGACATCCCTACACAATTTTTTCATTTCCTTAAATGGGCTCAATCCCTCTAATGGGACGAAGTCGCCTGAATGTTTGGATGGCAAATGTAAACAAAAAAGAAAGCGAGAAATCACCTGGAATCTCGTCTATTGAGAAATCCCTAACTTTAACCTCATCTCGTGTTTTGAAAGCATGTCGTAAAAAATCAGAAGCTTTTCAAATCAAGTATCCTCTCGATTGTATCCAACGGTTCTCTCTGTCTGGTTGGTTTGTTGATGTCCTTGATTTGCAGGTTTTGAAAAATGGTTAAGACTAAGAAACTAAATGGAGAGAAAAGCCCCACTCTCCCTAGGAGAGGTTGAGTCACAAGACTCCGGTTGTTGATGATGTTCAGCCCAATGAAGAAGAAGGAGATAAGGATGAGGGAAGTGGCAGCTAAACCTTAAGCAACTGTGGAGACACGAGTGTTAGTAATTTTATGTCACTCTCTTAGTTTGTGAAAGAAATTGGTATAACTAGGATGACTACTTCGTTTTTATAGGAAGAAAAGGTAGTGATTGATGTTAAGTGAGTAATTAGACTAAAACTAGTCTAATGTGTATCCCACTGTATGACTGTAACAGGATTTAAACCCTCCGCTTAATAGCTCTGAGATCTTGTTAAATGAATTGGAAGAACTCGTTAAAGCTAGGGAAAAAAAACTGGAGAGTGGACGAAGACAATTGAGGCGTTGGACGAGAGAGTCGCTTCATTGGAAGCTTATGTCGCTGCATTGGAAGCTTATGTCGAGAAAGTAGGTGAAGATTCACCTCAGGATGTGAAGGAGATGGAGAAAAAAAAGGAAAGGGTGTTAAAAGGACGGTGCACAAACTGGATGAAAAACCTGAACAAGACGACAACCTGAACAAGACAAAACTAGGTCTAAGAAGGAAAAATGAGATCATTGTACCTGGTTGTAAACTTGCTTTTTGTTGGTTGTTGAAAATATGGTGAAAATGTCTTAACTACTACTAGGGCTATCTCCTTGTTGTTTTATGTTTAAACTTATGTTGCTTGTTGTTGGTTGATGTATAACTAACTCAGATGTTTCTTATTTGAAGGTGTACTACTAGTAAAACATAACAACCAAGTGAACCGAAAAACATAGAAATATACATAATTAGGGAATCACATACAAGAAATTAAGGAAAGCCCTTGTCTAATTTCTTGAGCTCTTCGATCTCCTCACTCATTTGTTGAATCTTTAATTGCAGCTTCAAGCGGGCCTTGGCCTTGTCACGAGCGTCTTTCTTCAAATCATTCACCTCATTTTCGAGTGCTTGAAGACAACAAATGTGAAAGTTCGAGCCATCATCCTGAAGGTGCAAGGGAAATTAGCTTAGAAGTCAACAAATTAACAACATATAATTCTTACACCGCACATCATTCTAACCTCAAACACTTTGCATACATAGTACTTATTTCCTTGATTGTCTGTTTCCATTACGATAGATTGACCACACGCACACTTGTTTGGTATGCCATGGTTTGCGTCCGCCACTGCATAGAGTCAATCACATTCCCTTTTGTGTTGCTACTTCGCGCTGTAGTAAGGATCCGTCATTGTTGACTAGAGAGAGAGAGAGAAAGAGAGAGAGAGAGAGAGAGAGAGAGAGAGAGAGAGAGAGAGAGAGAGAGAGAGAGAGAGAGAGAGAGAGAGAGAGGGTTGAAAATGGGACTGGATTGGATAGAAATGAATCAAAGAGGTCGCGAGAGTGAAGTTCATTTACTTTTAAATTACCTCCATGATGATTTTAGATATAAATTACGAGCTCAAAATTTTGATACAATAAGTATTATAAAAACTTTAATGTTTGACGCTCTTTGAGTAAATTTACATAAGTAAAATTCCTATTTGTTTATTTAACATTAATTATTTATGAAGAAATGTTTTGGGGTATAGGGTATAGTTTTAAGGTTTGGGATTGAATGAAAGAATACATAGACAATGTGGAGAATAGAAGGAAGGGCGGGATCAGAAGAAAACCAAAACATCTGGTCCGTCGATTTTGTCAAATCATAGCTGAGATCGTGATCCGCGTGATAAATATAACAACCAATCAGAGAGTGTGAAGAAAGAAAAGAGCTCTGGTCCATTGATTTTGTCTAATCTAGCGGTTGATAATAGGTTGAACCCAATGATCAAACCCCACGAAAAATATTTAAGTTTATTAATTTGCCCCATAAACTTTAACTAAAATCAATTTAATCCGATTACGATGTTGCTACCATGTAGTTTTTGAAACATTTCCATTTTTTCCCCATATATTAAACCTCAAAGCTTTTGTCTTTGAAATAATAGACCTTATATTTAATAAAACTTAATCAAAAGGATTAACGATGACTAAAATAATATACAACAAAAGTATTATAGACACAATTATTAAACAAAAAATTATATTATTATATAATTTTGCACGTAGATAAAAGCATAAAAATCATTCATAAAATATTTACAATCTACATAATAATTACCTCCATAATGATTTTACATATGATCAAATATAAAATTATATTATATTTAGATATAAATTACGAGATCAAATTTTTAATTATTTAACATTAATTACTTATGAATAGATATTTGGGGTATAAGGTATAGTTTTAGGGTTTGGGATTGAAGGAAGGAAGACGTAGACAATTTGGATAATAGAAGGAAGGGGGGATCGGAAGAAAACCAAAAGATCTGGTCTGTTGATTTTGACAAATATATAGCTGAGTTCGTGATCCACGTGATAAATGTAACTGCCAATCAGAGAGATGAAGAAAGTCAAGAGCTCTGGTCCATTGACTTTTTCTAATATAGCGGCTTAAAATAGGTTGAACCCCATGAGAAAAAATATTTAATTGTATAACATCTCAAAAATCAATTTAGACCAATCATTTCAATTATTATCCCCTTATGATTGTGTGTAAAATAAGAATAGGTTCAACCCAAAGAAAAAACCTATATCTTACTCAACAAAAAACATGGAAAAACAAACACAACAAAACTCATCACAACCACCTATTGGTTTGCCTAAAGCAAAACTCAAAAGAAAACTTGATGAAGGTAATAACTCATCTATGGCTACCTTGTTTTCATCATATTAGTAAATCCTTAGTTTCTTAAAAGAAAATGCAACGACTAGAGAAAAAGGGTTACATGATTGCTCAATTGCGTATACAAATTGAAGTAAAAAAATTAGCTCTGATAGAAATGGCGGAAGAAAATAAAATCTTACGGACGATTTTAAGCTCTATACATGATAATAATATACATGAGTTTATTAATACAAACAAGTAAGAATCTTCAAGAAAAGGAAGGAACATCAACAACCGCCCATTACTCAAATTTTGTATGGACAAATATTTTGGTTATCCTTTACGCTCGGGACCAAATCTACTGATTAATAAGCATGGATTCTAATATGTGTAATCTCTTGTAAAATATCAGTTCTTGTACTTTTAAGTGTTTGGAATAAATTGTCCATATTTTACAAGTAAACTTCCTCATTGCTGCCTCCACAGCTTCTTCCCTTCACCAATATGTGCCCTCTAACTCGCCTGACCATCACCTCAGCTTCATTGGCCTTGGACTCTTTGATAAAATTTTAAACGATGTTATACCTGTCTACGAGGTTATCAATGGGAAGGCAAAAGCCATTGTTAACATTTTAAGAAGTAACCATTTTCTTTGTTGGAGTTATATTCGTTATATAGCTTTATTAATACAGTTATACTTTTTTTTTTCTTTTTTTTTAATACAGTTATACTTTATAATGGCAAGGCAACATCCGGGTAACGCCAGGGGATTTGAAAACATAAACTGTTTGTTTCGAAAAAGAACCGAAATTGTTTATTTATTTATGTATGTGTAATAATTTTAGTATATAATAACCTTCAATTTCTACATTGGAGGTGTTGAATAAAAATTCAACATTGGATTTCATCTTTATTTTTTCAACATTGTAACTTTCACCAATTAATGGAGGTGTCATATCGAAAGCCCTATTTCCTCCTCTGCCTGTTTTTTCATAATAGTCTACAAAACGTAATAATACATCTAAGGCTATGATTTATGGACCATTACTGTTTTTTATATACTATTATTGTTTCGTTTTAACTGCAAATTTACCATTTTAGTGTACTTTAAATAATAACAACAGTAAAGTTAATAAAATAACAACAATAAAGTTAAGGTGTTATAAAAAAAAAACAACAGTAAAGTTGCTTTGGTAAATAACAATAGATCTGTGATTACTTTTTTTTTACATACTCACCCGGTTAGGGCCTATTTATAATAAACCTGTTTTTCACATTATTAACAAAATATCAAAACGAAAATCGATTCAGAAATGGGACCTTTACCACTCTGAAATTAGAATTTTAGAAATTTTGAGATTTATTAGGATCCATGGTCCGTAAAAACACGACACCAATCTATTTTGCTGTCAACCAGCGGGATCCAATGGTCGTTCAGACGGTTAAGCCATTTAAACACTTTGGTATTGATAGGGCCTGATATTTACCACTATTGTGCCATGATATCAGCCCTATTTAGAGTCTATTATATATGTTTATAGTATGCTTTAGAGTATTTTGCTGGTTCAGGTACGTTCTCGAGAATTTTGGTGATTTTGGAGCTTTAGAAATGCAGAACTGCGCAGATGCGTCAGTGTTTAGCTATGTATGGACACCTTGCCATGGTGAGATTGAGATGGTATTTTGACACAAAATAGAGATTTGAGTTAGCTTTCTAATGTTACCAGTTTGATGTCAATCAGGATCGTAGAGTCAAAGTTATGATTGATTTACTAGAGAGTGGTCTGTCTGCCTCGCGAGAGGAATCTGTCAAGAAGGTGAATGAATGTCGATCAATGGCGCATGATAGGGCCTGATATTTACCACTACTTTTCCATGATATCAGCCCTATTTAGAGTCTATTATATGTGTTTGGAGTATGTTTTAGAGTATTTTCAGGTTCAGGTACGTTATGAAGAACTTTGGTGATTCTGGAGCTTTTAGAAATGCAGAACTGTGCAGATGCTTCAGATTTTTAGCTATGGATGGAGACTTTACCACACTATGATTGAGCTGATCATTTGAGAGACGATATAGCTTTGAGTTGGCTTTCCAATTCCACTGCTTTGAGGTATATATGACGGTTAGATCTAAAGTTATGCCCGATTTACTGAAATGTGGCCTGTATGCCTCGCGAGAGGAAGCTGCCGAGAAGATGAATGGGTATCGATCGATGGAATAACTTTGATGTTGATCAACGGTGATCCCCGAATACAGGCCCGACTTGTTTTATGGCCGACTTAAGCCCAAAAGCCATCACAAATTACCAAAATACCCATAGACGACCTAAAACCCTATTTATAAGTTTCAATGGCATTGTTTAGGCACGAAGCTTTATTATATCTATTGTTATAGGGTTAGGAGAGAAGGGAGGAACTTCTTCAGAGTCCTCTTGGAACTCTTTTGGTTTTATATTATATTTATTCTATTCATCTATAATTTATATGGCAAAGATCATGTCTGAGTAGATCTCTTGTTAGGTTTAGGGTTTATTAATGGTATTGATGGATTAGCCAAACAATAGAATTGCTAGGGTGGTTATTACATCTGTAAATAGAATTGTGTTTTTTTGGTTGTGTTCTAGAGTAGATAACTAGATCACTGATCATAGGATAGTTAGGCGCAAGCGAGAGCATGGTGTACTCACAGAATTAATCCTATTGAGCTAGGTTGCTAGAAATAAACGAGAGTTGATTTAGTTAATTTAGTGAATAATCAAACTACGTCATAAAGCTTGACTAAAGAGACCATCGATCGACGCAGGATCATTTCCATCGATCGACGGTTATTCTGTGTCAACAAGCGAGATATGAGACATCGGACTTAGTCAATAGATTAGACTCGCAGCGAGAGCTGGTTGTCTTTTACATTAGATATCGAGTTCTATGATTAATACCCTTAGGTTCTATCCTCTATAATCCACTTGAGGTAAAACCCTAGATCTAGCTATTTATTATTATTGTTTACTTACCAATCAATCAATTATCTGCTATAGTTTATTTATTGCTTATTAATATATTGCAATTGTATTGAGTTTATTGTGTGCCCACGCTTCTTGTGGATTTGATCCCTAAAAACTACAATTTGACCTATCTTGGCAAGAGTTTTCCGTAGGATTAATTTGATAGAATTTGCATTGAAATACATAAAAAAACCTCCTATCATATTTGGCGTTATTGCCGGGGAGAAAGGATTCACCATTAAACTCAATTTGTTTGATTTAATCTAGGTATTTTTCTATATTAGTTTACTTACATAATTTTTTTTCTTGTGTTTCAGGTACATACTAGTACCAGGAAGCAATGAGGAGAGGATTTTTGGGTTCTTCAAAAAAGGAACACGTTGATTCGCGCACAATCCATAAGTATACGAGGGCAGTCGACACTAGTGATCGCTAGCAAAGAGAAGCGAGCATTGATCAACACCAATACTTCACCGTCGATCGATACTAACATTATGACATCGATCAACACCCACACTTCACCGTGATCGATACTACTTGCGATAAGATATAGAAGATCGAAGTACACATACTGAGAATTTATAAGAATGGCTTCTTACGGGAGGAAATAGGTCGTGCGCACAACAGTGCATGACAATTGATTCAAGCACATGGGACTACAATTCCTGATGCTACTACTGTTACTGTGAATTTTGGAGTTGAACGACAAAAGGCACTTAGAGACTACAACATGCCTAAGGATTTCTACGCTAAAAGGTCTGTGATGCGTTGTTCTACACTATAGAGGAATGTCTTTGAGATGAATCCTACATATATCTCTCTTGTGGGTCAGCATCCTTTTCATGGTCTTCCTCATGAATGTCCCAGTAAGCCCCTTGAATCATTCAATGATTTAGCGTCGACCATTAAGTGCAATGGAGTCTCTGAAGATTACTACTTCTTCAAACTATTCCCATACTCTCTTGCTGGAGAAGCAGCATATTGGTTCAAAAAATTGCCACCAGGATTTCTCACTACCTGGAATGACATCAAGAACACCTTCCTCACCAACTTTCTCTATGATACTGAAGCAAATATGAAGATCGAGATGGAATCTAAGCTAAGATATATGGTAGAGTAATAAGAAGAAGATGGATATGGAGAGCTGAGTAGAGTAGAAGAAGCCGATATTAGTGATCCGACTTCAGCATCGATCGACACTAAGACTTCAACATCGATCGACCTTAAGACCTCAGCATCAGTCGACGCCACTTGCAATAAGACATAGTAAATTGAAGTTCTTATTCTTAAGGCTGATGAGAATAGGATCTTATGAGACAAAAAAGGTCGTCCTCGCAACAATATAGGAAAATTTGATTAATGCACAAGGAGCTGTGATCCCTGATGTTATTGCTATTGCTGAGATAAATAACTTCTAGTTGAGCCGTGAACTGTATGATTGGGCAGCTCATAAATATTTTTCAGGGTTTGCCTCATAAATATCCGAAGGAACACATCAAAGAACTTGTGGATCTAGTCTCAAGGAGCGAGCAGAATGAAGTGTCTGAATACTACATGCTCTGCAAGATCTTTCCCTATTCTATCTCTAATGATGCATTTAGATGGTTCAGTCAACTGCAGCCAGGATCCCTAACATGTTGGGAGGACATTAAAAGTTAAAGGTATTTAATCATGG
The DNA here is from genome assembly GCA_905132885.1 of Moricandia moricandioides. Taxonomy (NCBI): domain Eukaryota; kingdom Viridiplantae; phylum Streptophyta; class Magnoliopsida; order Brassicales; family Brassicaceae; genus Moricandia; species Moricandia moricandioides. Next base: position 61 of record CAJHQQ010003897.1, on the reverse strand, counting down.
AACTCGAAATCTAATATAAAAGACACCAGCTCTCGCATGCGCGCCTAATCTATTGACCAAG
>CAJHQQ010003896.1:0-36214 GCA_905132885.1 Moricandia moricandioides | reverse complement strand
TAGAGTAAAAAGGATTGAAGAAGTATGCAACCAGTTAGAGAAAGGGATGTTAAGTGAACCCTGAAGGAATCCAAGTCCTACCTGAAGTTAAGCATGATAATTAAAAAAGGGATGTTAAGTGAACCCTGAAGGAGATTGATGAATGAAAGAAAAGTTATGACCATAAGGCTAATGGAAATGCCAAGGTTGTTAAGATATCAGAGGACGTATCAATACAAAAAGTCTGGAGTCATCGTACAAGAGTACTCAATTGGTATCAAGCGTGGGGTAGAAGAAGGAAATCAGAAAGCAATAGGACCATACTTGGTTATGGGGAACATTAGAGAGATTGGAGTTGTTCAGAAGTTTATGAAGAGGGCCTCAGATAGATCATAAATTTACTGAAGATTGTAAGGAAGATAATTCTTGGAATGGGTGAGTGTGTGTATTTGAGAGTAGCACCCTTGGTCTGAATCATGTTAGCGTGATTGATCGTGCATGTTCTTGTTTGATTGTTGCACGGTTAATCAAGTTGACATCAACAAGACCCGAGATGTTACCTTCCACTACAAGAAAACGTGGGCATAACGACCACACATTTAGAAGTTATCTGGTAGTAAATGGCCATTTACAACCACATAACAACGAAAAGCGTTTAGTCGTTATTAGCCCGTCGTAATTCACTTTTGGTCGTAAAGTGGACTTAAATATTACGACTAAATAATTTGGTCGTAACACGGATGTGAAACACGTAGTCGTACACTAGAGGTTGATTTGACGTAAAGTTACGTCCACTGTATTAGTCGTAAATTGGTCGTAAATGGTGGTCGTAAAGTAGAAGTCAAATCCAATGTAAAACAGTATTTAAATGGAGGTAAAGTGTACGACCACATCACCTCTACCCTTGAACCATAGACACAACTTGGTCGTAAAATTTACGACTAGATAACTTCGGGTTGATTTATTTTGTACGACCACTTCACCTCTAGAAATAAAATAAAATTTCACCTTTTAAAATTCACAAATTTAAAATTTTTAATTTACGAAATTTAATATTTAATTAAAAATCCTTCAGTTTTGAAAATATATAAACTTAACTTAATATATCCAAAACATAATAAAAAAATATATTCAAATTACATAAGAAAATTAATTAATTAATTAATTATTAAGATTAATGTCTGCGAAAAACTGGGAGGTATGTTCATCGGCACCTCGCTCTGCATTTGCTCGTTCTTCTGGAGTTAGGTCGGGATAGATTGTTGAACGTCGAGGTCTCCACATTTCCGCAAGGGCTGGGTTTGTTTCCGCCATAACATCAAACATCTCCGCCATGGCCCTAATGTGGTTCCTGTTGGCCTCGTTGTCCGTCCGGAGGGTCGAAATGACTTGGTTGGCGGTTGTCAAATCGGTTCGGAGCTGCTGAGATTCTTCTTGCTGTCTTGTAGCGTATTCAGCTCTAGCCCTCGGGACATCGTTCACCGTACCGATCCCGATCATCCGTCCCCTCTTCTTCGGGATAACCTTCATTTAAAATATTTTAAATTAATTAAATGAATTAGTATATACATAATTAACTATAAAATCGAATAATAATTAATTACCTTCTCAAAAATTTTGTCTTGTTCAACAATGGATAACTGAACGGGTTCCCCTTGTTCCACCGTCAACTGGGTCTGGACCTCCTGAATCTGCTCCTCAACATCGTTGTAGATCTTCTCTGCTCGGGGATCTACAAACGTCCCGTCAGAAAGCTGATGGGTCAACTTGTAAAGTCGGGCAAGAGACGGTGGTGCTCCTTCCACCGCAGCATACAGAACAACATAATTAAATATATTAACCTAATTAATTAATATATCAATAAACAATTTAATTATTAAAAAGCTAAAAACAAATTAAATATTTTTAAAAAATATATTTAAAATTTTAGCCAGTACTTACAATTTGTAGAGCTTTCCCTGCATGAGAAGTCTGTCCAGAAGTGTGGGGCACAACGACCAAATTACCCTCAGCATCACGCGCCATTCGGTTGTTGGAGCAACGGGCCGAAGTTTTAACTGACTTCGGCATACTCCAATAAGCCGTCAAGCCATTCCAAACGTAATCACTGACTTGGTCTGCTTGAGCTGCCAAGATGTAGGGCTCAAATTTGTTGTACCTCCGTCTTGAATTGATATCTACAACTCCAAATTTGTTATACCGAATACCCCTATTAACCGTCGGGTCGAACCAATCACATTTGAAGAGGACACATTTCATCTTCACTAATCCAGGGAATTCCACCTCGATGATCTCTTGCAAAATTCCGTAGAAATCTGTTTCGCCTTTTACACATACTCCACAGTTCACCGTTGCTCGACGACTTCCATACTCGTAAGTGTGAAAAGTGTAACCTCGTGTGAAATACATAGGTGCTGTGGTCACCTTAGCAATTGGACCTTGTATCAATTCATGAACCCACGCACTATAGTATGGATCATCATACTTAACATGTACATGTATATAAGTGGTTTAATTCATAGTTAAAATAACATTATATATATATATATATTGATTATATATATGTTGGTTTACCTGTGTTTTTAACCACTGCACAAAGTGTTGATCTTTCCTTTTGTTGAGATCATTAATTGATATTCCTGGTAAAGCTTCTTCAACTTGTGCAACGAAATCGCTGTTTTAACAAAGGATAGATCATCAAATATTAATTAAATATCATATCAAACATGTAATTTTAACTTAATTACCTTTCAAATTTTTGCATCTCCTCGCAATTAAGAAGTATATATGTGTGGGCACTGTGAGCATCTTGTGTACTTGACCACCAAACTTCTTTTAGTTTTCCACCTAGACGTCCAATCTGACAGAATATGTCAGGAACATCCTTTTCAATATAAGTCGGAATAACACCACCATCGTCATATCTACTCGGAGCCCGTTTTCGTGTACGGACTTTTGAGCCAAAGTAGTACGAAGTAAAGTGAGATGTTTCCTCATTTAAGCTCCCAGCAACTATTGAATCTTCCACCCTTGCATGATTTTTTGCTTTCCCTTTTAAATATTTCATGGATCGCTCGTAGGGATACATCCATCCGTTATGTACCGGTCCACGTAGCAATGCCTCGTGTGGGAGATGGAGAACTAGATGTTCCATGACGTCAAAAAAGGATGGCGGAAAAAATTTCTGAAGATTACACATCAAGATCGGGATATTATCATCAAGTTGACTGATGATATCTTCAGTTAATGTACGTGAGCTGAGATCCCTGAAAAAAGCTCCAATACTTGTTAATCCAATTGCATATTAATAAGATATAATACTCCGACATGCAAATCTGTTATATATTTAAATGAAAAGTTACCTGCAAGTGCTTCGTGAACATTGTTTGGAAGCAACTCCGCAAAGGCAAATGGTAGAAGTCGTTGCATAAATACATGACAGTCATGACTCTTCATCCCAGAAAACTTTTGTCCCTGCTCAACACATCTAGATAGATTTGACACGTATCCATCGGAAAACTTCACATCTGATGCCACCCACTTGAACAACGCCGCCTTCGCTTCTGCTGACAATCTGAAAATAGGAACTGGAATTTTCCCATCGCTTTTAATATGCAGCTCACTCCTACAACATAACCCAGGCAAATCCAACCTCGAGTTCTTGTTATCTTTTGTCTTCCCGGGTACATTCAGTAATGTATTTATGATGTTCTCAAAGAAGTTCTTCTCTATATGCATCACATCTAGATTGTGTCGCAACAGTAAATCCTTCCAGTATGGAAGTTCCCAAAATATACTCTTTTTGTGCCAGTTATGCTGTGTACCGTAACCATCAGCCATATTTGCAGGAGTATGCCAATTACCTCCTCTCTTGACTGTTTCTTGTGCACCATAGTAATCGATATCTTTCTCAATTTCCTCTCCAGATAAATAAGGAGGTGCGGTGTCCCGTACAACCACTTTTGCCTTGAATAACGTTCTGTTTCGTCGATACGGATGGCTAAGAGGGAGAAATTTCCGATTTTCATCAAACCAAGAAGTCTTTCTACCATGCTTCAGTTGAAATGCGCTAGTGCTTCCCATACAATAAGGACATGCTAGTCTCCCATGCGTAGTCCAACCTGATAGCATCCCATATGCTGGAAAGTCACTGATAGTCCATAGAAGAACGGCTCGCATTGTAAAGTTGGTTCTCGTTGAACAATCATATGTTTCCAGCCCTGTTGACCACAATTCTTTCAATTCTTCTATCAGAGGTTGTAAGAAAACATCGAGGGACCGCTTTGGATGCTTAGGCCCAGAAGATCATACAGTTGTCTATACAGATATCTATCATCTCTGAAGGTAAACCAAGACTATGAACCAGTTTTTGAATCTCATAATAAGATTCAGCACTCACATTATCTTCAGGCAAATACTCTTTAAACAACTCCGCCCATGCATCCATACAAACTTCAGGTAAGTTATAATCAGTTTTGATATTCATCATCCTAGCTGCCAATGATAACTTAGAAAGACCATCTCTACAATCTTCATAAATTGGCTGATTAGCAGTGGCTAACATGTCATAAAATCTTTTGGCTTCCAAGTTAGGTCCTTCTACATTTTCTACTCCCACCTCTACATTTTCTACTTCTGCAGCAATTACTGGATTTGTTTCACGAAATGCATCAGTAACCATTTCATGCATCCTATCATCATCTACCACCTGATCCTCCAAAGGTAAATGTTGTGATCTATTACGAATATTTTCAAACTGATTACTACTACTAGCTTCATTCATACTATCACCTTCTCCATGATGAAACCAAATGTAGTAATGTGGAGTAAATCCTCTATTAACTATATGCTTCCAAACCGTTTCACTAAGAGCGAATTTTGTATTCTTGCACTTAACACATGGACAGAACATTTTACCCGTTTCCTTCGTGAGAGACGTGTTTCCGGCCTGGTACATGAATATTTCTGCCCCGTTGAGGAATTCCGATGTCACTCTTCCCTCAAAATCTTTATGTGTATACATCCAACTTCGAAGCTCATAAATATCTCGAGACATTTTTTACTCTCTATATATCTTGTTTATTTTTTTTTTCTGTGTAACTAAAAAATGGAAGATGAGATTGTATTTATAGGCAAATTTCAAAAATGGTAGGTGGGGAATATTACCCCATATTAACGACCAAAACTATGTTACTTCGAATAAACTACCACGTGCATGTAATATGGTTGTTAATGCGAAGCTACATATTTGGTAGGTGGGGAATATTTCGAAAATGGTAGGTGGGGAATATTACCCCCTATTTACGACCAAAAATATGTTACTTCGAATAAACTACCACGTGCAGGTAATTTGGTCGTTAATGCGAAGCTACATATTTGGTCGTAACTCCGTAGTCAACTAACTTTTACTTTACGACCACTTTTTCTTTTGGTCGTAAATTAGAGGTTAAATTACTTTTGCTTTACGACCAACCTTTGTGGTCCCAATTTTACTTCGGTTTTACGACCAATATCGCTTTGGTTGTTAACTGGTCGTAACACAGACGGAAAATTACGACCACCATTTTGTGGTCGTAACAGTTGGTCGTTATCCAAGCGTTTTCTTGTAGTGTTCACGTATGGCACATCACCTAACGTTCCACATTTTATGTTGTTGATATAAGATAAAGGCGGATAGGAAGATTTCAGATTGATGGTATTCAGAGACTCAAGGCTGTAAAAAGAAGTATGCAGACCGCAGTATATGAGAGTTATGTGCTGTAAAGAATTGGTTACCTTGAAAGTGTTTGCTCAGAAAAGAAAGGATTGTTTGTAAGAGTTAGGGAAAGTTTGTTATCTGTTATATTGATCTATGCTGAGTGGTGAGTTTATCAGAGTTGGAAAGGTTATCTATTGACCAGAGCTTCTTTCAGGCATACCCTTGAAAATCTGTGAGGCGATGTTGCGTAAGCTTATATCGGATTCAATAGTACTACTGAAACCCGAAAACTGGCAACTCAATTTAGCCTATCCTAAAGATCCTTTGCGGATAAGTGAGCACCATATCAAAAGATTGGAGAATCTGAAAATTTTGTAAGTTCAAATATTTGGGGACCAACCATCAGTTGTTTGACGCAAGCAGATGAGTATAAGTTCAGAGACTCCATTGTCTAGTAAAGTGTGTAAAGCTATGTTTTGAGAATTCGGGGACGAATTCTTTTGAGGGGGAAAGAATGTAATAACCCTCACGAGCCATGACTTTTTGGTCGATAAAATTTCCGATCGACCAGTTCGGAGTTGGTCGACCAGATTTAAAAATAAATCGACCCGATGAATTAATGTCTCAACGGGACTGTCATACGGTCGAAAGGACTTCCTTTGATAGTTTTGATCGAGTGTTAATTATTATGTTCGAGTTATATATAAGCTGGATGACTTTATCCAAAAGCAAACCGAGAACCAATAGACGGAAAACATTTGATCAAAAACTGGTCTCGAATACTTTTAGCTGCTTGCGATTCATGTGCATGTCATGTGCTGGCTGGCTGCTTGCTTCCATCCTGACCTGGACATGTGAGATGCACCTTCCTGTTTGCTTGCTTCTGTATTCAATGGCACATGAAACTCACAAGCTGCCTGCTTGCCTGCTTCTTAAGTTGTCATGTGAAGAGCACATGTTCTGGCTAGATCTTGCTTCAGGTGAAGGAAGAGACAGCAGCTGATTCTGAAAGTGGTGAAGCAGTTCTCCAGCTGTCTCCACTGCCCCTTCTTTGGTCCCTCAGCTGGACACTCATCTAAGACAATCAGAAGTGGTTCTCACATCTTTTTAACCTCTTCTTCTTCACTCTGGTCGTGCATAAACCTGAGAGAAACAAAGAAAATTCAGAGAGAGAGAGGAGAGAAAATCAGACAGAAAATTCTGAGAAACATTAAGAGAAAAATCAAGAGAATTTCGGGTGGTGTTCTTCTTCAACCATTCTGTGTTGTTGTTGATGTGAGGAAGAATAAAGGTGAGTTGTTCAGATTAAATCACCAGCCTTTCTCTGTTCTGAACAGAGTCCCGTTTTTGTTTTAATGATGGTCAGATCGCGAGTTCAGCTTGAAAGGAGTGTTGAGCAGAGATCATCAAGCCTTTTAGTTGGTTGGTAAGCTTCAGTTTCTTGCTTCACCTATGTTCTGATCAGAACCAGATGTTGATTAGTTAAGCTTGTGTCCTGGATCAGTTGTCTAAACCTTTTTATGGCTCAGTTTTATTTAGTTTTCGATTAAATCAAACTCATGGAATTGTTAACTAAACTGAGCTGAGATGAGTGGATTTAATCTGAACTGAACTGATCTTGGTTTGATCTTAACTTAACCGGCTGAGCTATCCCTGAACTGAAATGATAAAGCTTGTCATGAACTGAACTAGTCTGATCTATGTTGCTTTACAGAACCGAACTGTTGGAATGATGATCTTGTACACCGAACTGCTCTGTTTCAGGTCAATGGTCGAGACAAGCTTGAAGAACAAAGCTGGTTCATCAAGAAGAGGCATATTATGTCTTGGTAAGAAGTTTATCACGGACTGATCATTTTCCTAGAACCGTTAGTGAACTGATATAAGTTGATGAACTGAGCTGAGCTGATTTCTGCTGGTACCGGACTGATTAATCTTTGTTCCAACAATTTTATCTTTAATTCAGATGGTCGAGGTCAGTGTTGGAATCAACCGTATCCTTCCTTGTTGACGTTCTGAATCAGAAGTGAAGTGGAGTGTGATTAGCTTGAGCTTGAGTCTAGTCTTCCTTAGCCAATCTCATAGATTCAAAGGTGAGTCTAGATAGATGAATGATGAGTTATGAATTAGTGTTGCTTGAGTAAAATAAATGATTATGGTTGATAGATAGGTAAGTCTCTTGAACTATATAAAAATGTGAAGTGTTTACTTATTATAAACACTTGAGAAATATTATGAATTATTATTTGAGGTTTATCCCGAGCCTTAGTACTTGTTCTCAAGTACTAATATATAAGTATATAAGTATGAATCATGTGAAGTCTTATTGTATACTCACTCTCCCTAAAGTTCCCGCATTACCGTGAATTGGTCCTGCGATATGGAACAAGGTCACGAAGACACGATGATGGGGTCGCACCTTGGAGACCGTGTAACTGTATGCAGTGTTAGATGTTTGATCTTTGAATATCTGATTGAGATGATGGTTATATTTATTTTTCCCCTAGGCTCGGTTAGCCTTGTTGGTTTTCCGGGTTTAGTATATATATATTATACGTATTAATGAATGGCGGGTGTTGTGGAGGTGATGTTTAAGATATTATTCACATCGATAGAATGATAGGCCTTATATATATATATATATATTATGGAATATATTTCCACTGCATTCAAATGGTGTCGACTGCTCGGGATATTACTAATATGTGTTGGGTTGCGGGATTAGATTCACTAAGTAAACTAGTTACTCATGACTCATTTGTGATGCAGGTAACCAGCAGGCGGGAAACGTTCACTCTAGGACGGGAAGGAACAACATTAGCCAGCGGTAGTTTTATTATCCTTGCAAAGTAGTTTTGATTTATCCTATGTATAAAGTTTGTTGACCGAAAGACTCGAGGTTAATCATTAATATTTTGTACGAATTTCATATGATATTAGTCATTGTCTGGACGAACTAACTATTGGGTATAACTCAATCGGGTTGAAAAGCCTTGGGTTGTACTTAATAGGATATGTGTACTTAGGCGATTGGACTAAGGTACATGGATCTGTTCCGGGAACTTCGGGTTAATCGTTGAGGTACATATTCTGGCCTCTCAGTTTGGTTTAAGTTACTAGTGATTGGTTGTGCATGTTCTTGTTTGATTGTTGCACGGCTGGTCGAGTCAACTTATACTTAGACCAGATTGGGGGTGTCACAGACACCCTCTTACATAGAGAGGTATCGAGTTTTCTATTTAAGCTATTTAATTATGATTTATTTTTTCTTCACCAATCCGGGACGGATTACACTGAGAGAGTGTAACTCAATTCTGGGGGAGGTTCGCTAACGCTATTTTATTTGTTTTGAATCTTATTTACTATATATATAAGTTTTTCAAAAGTTTTATTGAGTCAAGAAGGCGACTATGATCAAGATTTATTATTGACTAACCACACCTTAGCACCATTCTTAGAAGGTTGTTTGCAGAGATTACTAGAGATACCAAAGTGGATCATCTTGCCACTATATCACACTTGCTTAGAATGTTTGAAGGAACCGAAGCTGATTTCCAACACTAATCCTGACATTATTTTCTTGCTTTCGTATTTGGTATACATTGGATTGGATTCCTTCTGCAAGTCTGGAAGGTAAAAGTCTGTGTGCTTCTGATTCCCCCCTCTCTCTCTCTCTTTCAGATTAAAAAAGGAGTCGAACAGGATTTGGTGGCTACAACCATTAAATCTTGATTCATATGATCCTAGAAAGAGATAAAGGTCCAAAAGAAATGAACAAGATCTGGTGGCAAAAACCATTAGGGCTTGATTCGTAGAAGCCTATCCAAATATCTCAGTCAATTAAAAAATAAAATGATACCTCAAAACGAGGGAGACATTGACTGAGAAGAAGTGAGAAGAGAGAGAGGAAAGGAATCAGAGAAGGATATATGTGTGTTCAAATACTTGCAGAGGTAAGAGTCCATGTATTTTTTGATCGACACTCCCATGGTGAAGCGTGCACTTTTATTTTATGCAAAGAAATGAAATAAGTAGAGGGGCGAGTCATACTAGTATTCGCTAAGTTGTTGGTAGAATGGATTTGGTTATTATACTAGGATAGGGTATATAAAGTTTCTTTGTGATTGACTTGATAGGATGTGGTTGCAACAATTAGGGTGATAGTTATACTTAGACATATTGTGAGTCTCCGCTTTTCAAAACCTCTTTCACAGGCTTGTTTGATTGAGGACAAGCAAAAGGTTAAGTCTGTGGGATTTGATAGGGTCTGATATTTACCAATATTGTGCCATGATATCAGCCCTATTTAGATTCTATTATATGTGTTTGTAGTATGTTTTAGAGTATTTTCAGGTTCATGTACATTCTGGAGAACTTTGGTGATTATGGAGCTTTTAGTGATGCAAAACTGCACAGATGTGTCAGATGTTTATCTATGGATGGAGACCTTACCACAGTTGAGATTGAGATGATATTTTTAATAAGAGAGAGCTTTTAGTTATCTTTCTAATGCCACCAGTTTGAGGTATATTGGATGGTTAGATCTAAAGTTATTCTCAATTTACTGAAGAGTGGTTTGTCTTCCTCGCGAGAGGAAGCTGTCGAAAAGATGAATGAGTGTCGATCGACGGAACATCCTTGGTGTCGATCGATGGTGATCCCAGAAGACAGGCCCGGCTTGTTTTATGGCCGACTAAAGCCCAAATGTCGTGGCAAGTTACCAGAATACCCCTGCACGAGTTTAGACCAAATTTATATAGTTTTCTAAGTCATTGTTAACGGCTAAGCTTTATTTTATTCACTGTCTTAAGTTTTAGAGAGAAGATCAGTTCTCCTTCAGAGATTGATTGGAAATCCTTTGGTTTTATATTGATTTCTATATATGTTATTTATTTAGAATATGATTTGTGTTATTGCTTCCATGTCTGAGTAATCATCTTGTTAGGTTTAGGGATTTCATGTTCTTAATGTCAAATTGATAGTCATAGGATTTCTAGGTTATCTATAGATCTCTACACCAGGGTGGCTTGTAATACTAGGATCTAGATTAGGGGAATAGCACGAGAGTGTAACTGATTGTTTGAACCTAAAATCATTGGAGAATTGAGAGGCACGAGAGTGCAATTAATTAACGGAACCCGAGCCCTGTGTGGATTAGATATCTAGGTGTATATGAGAGTTGGTATAGGATCTAGTTGAACATTATCGATATGTGTGTTAATGCTTGTCTAAGGTAGTATCGATCGATACCCAAGCATTGGTATCGATCGACGCTCGATCCTTGTTTGCATGCGAGAGATGGAACATAGAACTTAGGCATTTGATTAGTAATTGCATGCGAGAGCTGGATTACTTGCTTATTGAATTCGAGTTCTAGAATTTTATCTATAAAACTCTTAGCATCCTTGATTTGTATTTTGAATCTACTGATTGATAAATCCCTAGACCTAGCTTTTTCATCTTATTGTTATCAAACCAATCACCTGCTTACTTGTCTACTATTACTTCTTTAATAAATTGTTCGCCTAGCTTAATCTAAACATCTATAGTCTATTATGTGTCCACGCTCCCTCTGGATTCGATTCCTAAGTACTAAATTGAACCTCTTATTTGAGAGAGTAAAAAGTAGCTTATAGGGTTAATTTGAGAGTGCATAATAAAAGCTACATCAAGATGCTCCTGCCACACTACTTCGACAAGATAGAGTAATCAACGTCATCTCTCACTGCCTGGAAGTAACCTGTGTAAGCCAAGCGGCCGCAAAGAAGAGCACCAGAAACGCGAAGAATGGTCAAGAAATCTAAAGACCAAAGCGCTTGCTCCTAGGTATAGATGAGATCAGTTTCACAGACAAGGAACATGAGAGGGTCCTAGCTCCCCACCATAACGCCCTAGTCATATTGCTCACAATAGAAAACCCCCTGTTAAAAGTAATACTAGTAAGCAACGCGAGCTCCAACAACATCATATTCCAAGCCGCTTATCATGATCTAGGGCTGGAAGAAAGCGCACTAACGCGAAAGGTCACCCCACTCATAGGATTCAGTGGAGAAACCAAGCAAAATATTGGAGAAGTCTTTCTTCCAGTATACGCCGAAGGAATCAACATGTCAACCAAATTCTTGGTCATCGACTGTCTGTCATCTTACAATATGATACTCGGTTGACCTTGGATCCACGAAATGGGAGCCACTCCCTCGAAGCTCCATCAGATGATCAAGTTTCCTACCCCCTGGGGCATAAAAGAGATCAGAGGAGACCAGGAGAACTCCCGGTCATGTTACCAGACCACTCTGAAGGGAAAAGCAAAGGTCTTATATTAATTACAGAATAAGCCTTCGGCCGCGAACACTGAAGAGCCGGAGGTCGAGGAAATGGACTAGGCGCCATTAAACGAGAGAGACCCAACTCGGAACCTAAAGATAGGATCCAAGCTCGCCGCTGGGTTAAGACATAGGCTGATATACTTCCTTAGGTCTAATTCTAGCTGTTCCGCCTGGTCCCACATGGATATGCCAGGAAGCGATCTGGACTTCATCGTGCATAAACAAGTCGATCCGTTGCACCAGACTATCAGGCAAAAAAATAAGAAAGTTCTCCCCCAAAAGGGATGCGATCATCAATGAAGAAGTCAAAAATATATTGAACATGGTTCATCAGAGAGGTGCAATAGGCAGAAATTGCACTAACGCGAAAGGTCACTCCACTCATAGGATTCAATGGAGAAATCAAGCAAACTATTTGTAGGATTCGTTCTTCCATTATAAGCCGAAGGAATCAACATGTCAACCAAATTCTTGGTCATCGACTGTATGTCATCTTACATTATGATACTCGGGCGACCTTGGATCCACGAAATGGGAGCCGCTCCATCAGATGATCAATTTTCCTACCCCCTGGATCATAAAAAGAGATCAGAGGAGACCAGGAGAACTCCCGGTCCTACTACCAAACCACTCTGAAGGGAAAAGAAAAGGTCTTATAGAAATTACAGAATAAGCCTTCGGCCCCAAACACTGAAGAGTCAGAGGTCGAGGAAATGGACTAGGTGCCATTAACCGAGGGAGACCCGAATCGGAACCTAAAGATAAGATCCAAGCTTGCCGCAGGGTTGAGACAAAGGCTGATAGACTTCCTTAGGTCTAATTCTAGCTGTTCCGCCTGGTCCCACATGGACATGCTAGGAAGCGATCTGGAGGTCATCGTGCACAAACAAGTCAATCCCCTGCACCAGCCTATCAGCCAAAAAAGAAGAATGCTCTCCCTCGAAAGGGACGCGATCATCAACGAAGAAGTCAAAAATCTATTGGACACTGGGTTCATAAGAGAGGTGCAATATCCGGAATGGCTAGCCAATGTAGTGGTGAAATGGCGAGTGTGCGTAGATTTCACATATCTCAACAAGTCCTTTCTGAAGGACCCGTTCCCCTTGCCTCATATCGATAAGCTTGTCGACGCCACACGGGACAGTAGCTGTTGAGCTTCATGGACGCGTTCTCCGGCTATAACAAGATATTTATGCATCCGGAGGATTAAGAGAAAACTTATTTCATGACATCTAGGGGCCTCTATTTCTACAAGGTCATGCCTTTCGGTTTAAAAACGTTATATCTACCTATCATAGGCTGGTGAATATGATGTTCGCGGACCAGATCAGACAGACTATGGAAGTATGTATTGATGACTTGGTATTCAAATATTTGGAACATATCGCATTTGTAGAACGCCTTTTTCACCCTATCGAAGTACATCATGAAGCTTATCCCCACAAAGTATTCTTTTGGCGTTAGCTCTGGGAAGTTCCTCGGATACATCATGACCCATCGGGGCATCGAAGCCATTCCAGAGAAGATAAGAGATATCCATGTGATTCCTTCTCCTAGGAACGTAAAAGAGGTCCAGTCACTAACCAGCAGAATGGCATCTCTGAGTAGATTCATCTCCAGTCTTTCCGACAAATCTCATGCCTTCTTCGAAACTCTCAAGAATCCGAAAGACTTCCAATGGACCAACAGATGCAAATCTTCCCTCGTTTTGATCAAAGCCTACCTCACTACGCCTGCTCTCTTATCGAAACCACTGGACGGAGAAATTATGCTATTGTACCTGGCTGTGTCGGAGCACGCAGTAAGCGTCGTCCTGGTACGAGAGGAAGGAAACAAACAGCTCACAATCTATTACATTAGCAAATCTCTTCTCGACTCAAAACCCGCTACAGCCATCTCAAGAAATTGGCTTTGGCCATAGTACTCGCGGCCCGGAAGTTACGCCCCTATTTTCAGGCTCACCAAAATCGTGGCTGTCAAGTCGTTCCCGATAAAAACCGTGCTCCACAAGCCTGAGGTATCAGGACGCCTAGCCAAATGGTCAGTTAAGTTAGGAGAATCCGATGTAGTATTCTGACCTGCTACTGCCATCAAATCACAGGTCTTAGCAGATTTTGTGGCCGAATTCTCCCCGACTATTGTCCCGACTCTGGAACAGAAAATAAACCTTAGGAGCGAAAAGGGGAAGCAGAAGAATGGACCCTGCACGTGGACAGGTCCAACAATATCAGAGGAGCCGGAGTAGGGATAGTCCTTATGTCCCCTAGGGGGGAAACAACCTCAAGGGCCGTAAGATGTAACTTTCAGGAAACTAACAACGAAAGCGAGTATGAAGCCCTAATCGAAGGGCTCACAATGGCTAAACAAATGGGGGCATAAAATATCTACGTCTTCTGTGATTCCCAGCTAATAATCAGTCAAGTTCAGGGAGAGTACCAATCTAAAGACACCAGCATGATCAAATATCTGTCTATCGCCAAACTCTTGGTCGAAAATTTTCAAAGCTGCAAGCTCAAGCATATCCCAAGAGAACAGAACTCCCAGGCCGATGCTCTGGCTAGTCTGGGGTCCGGCCTATAAACTCAAAGCCAGATGAGTATCCCCTTTCTAGTTCTCGAGTGGTCAGAAAAAGAGGAGGAAGTGGAGCCTGAGGGAAGGCTCAGCTATCGAGCAAGAATAACTTGGATGACCCCCATCCTCAAATAGCTGGAAAGTGATATCCTCTCAGAGGATTGCAACGAAAGCAAAAGAATCAAAAACAGGCAGCAAGATACTGCTTATCCCAAGGGAAACTGTATAGAAGGTCTTTTTCTGGCCTTTACTTACGATGCATTACACCAAAGCAGGCCACCAGAATACTCAAAGAATTGCACGAAAGAGAGTGTGGTTCTCATTCAAGCGGCCAAAGTCTGATACTCAGAGCCAGGAGAGCCGAATATTATCGGCCCACCATAGCGGAAGACACTAATATAGAAGCCAAACACTATGATCAATTCCAAAGACACGCCACGGTTTCAAAACTTCCTCTTGAAAACCTCAAATCTGTGAGTTCCCCCTGGCCATTTCAGAAGTGGGGCATGGATATAGTCGGGAATTTCTCGATGGCGCCGGGGCAAAAAGTCTTCCTCCTATCACTAACCGATTACTTCTCCAAATGGGTGGAAGCTGAACCAATAAGGAAAATAACGGATCTCCAATTCAAGAAATTCTTGTGGACCCACGTAATCACCCGCTTCGGGATCCCTCAGGAGATCGTCACCGACAATGGAACCCAGTTCAGAAGCCACAAATTCAAACAATTTTGCAGGAACTGGGGCATAAAACTCACCTTCGCCACGCTGAGGCATCCTCAGTCCAACGGACAAGCGGAATCCACCAACAAAACGGTGGTCAACATGATAAAGAAACGCCTGGAAGATGTCCATGGAAGATGTGTAGAAGAATTACATGGAGTCTTATGGGCCAATCGGACCACACCCAAAGCCGTCACACAAGAAACTTCTTACTCACTGGTCTACGAAACCGGGATACAATACCAACGAAGGTGCACGTGAAAATGGTCGTTTCAGAGCCCCTCTCTTCAGAGGAGAACGATGAGCGAATGGCCCTGAGCCTCGACTTTCTTGAAGAAAAGAGAGAGGCGGCAAGAATGAAAAACTGGTCCTACCAGCAAGATATCGCCAAGAGCTACAGCAGAAAAGTCAAAACCAGGACCTTCCAGCAAGGGGATTGGGTTTTGCGATGAGATTTAGACGATATGAAGACAAATCAGCAGACAAATCAGCAGGAAAGCTCGCTCTCGGATGGGAAGGACCATACAGTGGTCCGCCATGAGAGTAAGCTGCGAAAAAATGGGTTAAACCATAGTATAATTGATGTTGATTTTTAAATCTGTGATTAGTGCTACCTAACAAACCGAACAGTGAAGTGTTGTAAGAAAAATGGTGGATAATATGTAATTTTGGTTTTGATTTTCACTGCAATCGGTGAAAAAAAATCGCTAGATGAAGAAGAAACTGAGGGAAAGAGGTAAGTTTAGGATTCATTTGAGCCATCGAAACAAAAAAAAAGTACAATAGAATCGGATAGTTCTCATTAAAGACAGTAAAATGTATTGTCCAGATCTGGATCGTGCAATGTGGGCCATCAAAAAATAAAGAATAATCAACGGCTGGGAGCAAAAGCCTACCATTTTCTTTACCATATTAGTGGACCCACCAGTTAGAGTGGAATCGAATTGGTTGAGACAGAAGTGCTAATTACAAAACATTGCTCTGCTATAAGAAAGTGTCATATCCTGAAAAGTATAAGTGATAAAGTCTGTTGAGATGTAAATCTTTCTTATTAAGAATCTCTTCCTCCTTTAGTTAACCAGCTAGATGACCATTTATTATTATTTGATCAAAGTCAACATGGTTGATGAAAAGTCATTATCTTTGTATGTATATATTTTATTTTATATGATCTTTTGAGTTGCTTCTTCCATAGAGGATCACGATCATCTTACTCCAATCTTTTCCAGGTAAACCCAGAAATTTACTTTTTGATCATATTATACACGTGATAGAAATGCTTAGATTTGTATAATTTGGAGTGGATCGTTCTTACCGTTAGAGATTCTAACCTTAAAATGTTCATCCAAATAAATAAAAAAAAACTGAAGCCTAAAGTCCAAATAAAATGTACATCCAAATGAAAGATCGAGTTTCTGTCTTTGTTATGGTTCAGTTTATGACTTTAATTTATTCTTGAAATTATCAAATTTGATTTCTGAGTTTTGAATGAATTTCGTTAGCAAAAAAAAAACAAAAAAAAACTTCCAATGGCCGAGTCTGCAAGCAGAAACTTTTCGAAAAAGATCATCGAAATTGATGTAAGCTCGGATACGGTGTGTCCATGGTGCTTTGTGGGGAAGAAGAATCTTGACAAAGCCATTGAAGCATCTCAAGATCAATACAACTTTGAGGTTAAACTCTCTCTTTGTTTACTTGACAAACGATGAAGGTGCTCATATCTGAAAGATAATGTAGATTCGATGGCATCCGTTTTTCCTCGATGCATCTGCACCCAAAGAAGGTGTGAACAAGAAAGAGTTTTATAGACAAAAGTTTGGAAGCAGAGTTGAAGCAATGTTCAGAAAAATGTCTGAGGTTTCTTTTTACTTACTGATACTTTTAGAGAGCTTATGTCTTGTTAACAGAATCTTGAGATAAATCTTTGCTTCATTACAGATCTTCAAAGGTATTGGGTTAGAGTATGACACAGCCGGTCTCACGTAAGCACCAAAAGTTATCTTCTTTAAACAAGAAGAGAGATTTCGTCTGTTTTTAATATAAAAGTTTTGGTGATATGAACAGAGGCAACACTCTGGATAGTCATAGACTCATACATTATACCGGGAAACATGCGCCGGATAAACAACATAGCCTTGTTGAAGAGCTATGTCTCGGTTACTTCACGCAGGGAAAGTACATAGGGGACAGGTATAAATAATAGTAATACACAACTGTTTGGTCTTGTCACTATGTGAACGGTTTGCTGAGTTCTTGATTTAAGTATCCATATACAAAAGTACTGGTAAGCTGTGACTCCTGTGGATAAATTCAGGGAGTTTCTGGTTGAGACGGCTAAAAAGCTTGGAATAGAAGGAGCAGAAGAGTTCCTCTCAGAGCCCAGCAATGGAACCACAGAGGTCAGGAGGAATCATATGACCATTATTGTGTCTTCTTTAGGTTATCATTAGCTGATATGTGTTGTTTATTTGTGTAATGAAGGTAAGAGAAGAGCTGGAGAAGTATTCGCAGAATATCACTGGGGTTCCACATTACACTGTAAGTTTATGTGATGCTGACTGAGTTACCACTATAACAAGCTCATAGTGAAGCTGTTGTTACAGTTAAACAGACGTCTTGCTTCTTTACGTTTGAATTGTTTGTTCAGATCAACGGGAAGGTGAGACTGAGCGGTGCACAACCGCCTGAGACGTTCCAGAATGCGTTTGCAGCAGCTTCTTCTTAAAACAAAAAAAAACAGTGAACTTAAGTGGAGATTATCTATACTCTGCTCTGTCTGTAGTTTGAGCTTCTGAGCTCCAACTTTTCAAGAACTTGATGTAATAATGAATACAGGTTTGGTCTTTGATGGTTTTGTCTAAACAACATTTAAAGTTACTTTTAAATAACACTGTGCTACTTCT
Organism: Moricandia moricandioides; assembly: GCA_905132885.1. Taxonomy (NCBI): domain Eukaryota; kingdom Viridiplantae; phylum Streptophyta; class Magnoliopsida; order Brassicales; family Brassicaceae; genus Moricandia; species Moricandia moricandioides. Next base: position 18,015 of record CAJHQQ010003896.1, on the reverse strand, counting down.
TGCTCTGGCTTCTGAAATGCAAAAGATCATTTCTTCTAGTAAGGTCTACAAAAAATCATGTCCTACATAACATATTGTTGGGAGGTTCAGTTTCTTTTGTTCCAGTTCCAATAATCTTATTGAACATAAATGTAAAGATAGTGTCAAAAAAGTTAAGAGAAATCACGCCTTCTCATATTTACTATAAAGGCATCTGGATATTCAAATTTCACAGAAGATTTTATTGTACAAGTGATTTGTGCAAAGACTCATTGCCTTTTCTTTTTCCCTTACCCAGTTTCATCGAATGCCATCCATCACCTGCAGCAATTGGATTGTACACTTAAATGTCTATGAAGGATATTGATGGAATATTCGACCATATCCCAAGTGTTGAAACTTCGTCGAAAGCAACAAGTTACCTTTCCACAGACAGGACATGTTTCACTTCTTTCCATCCATTCATAATTACTATGTTGCACCGAGACTGATACAGTGATAAATACAAGTACGGGAGCAGGGATGGAAACGTTAAAACTAAAATTCCAGAGATACGGTACAACATATATATATATATATATGTAAATACTCATATATTAAAAATAAAAAATAGAACATTATAAATCAACTATTAACACTTTAATACAATATTAAAAGTAATAATAATAAGAAAATAATCATTTAACCATATATTATCAAAATTTGGTTCATTAGTAAAAAACTTTCATAAACTAAAATAATTAGAAATAAAATTCAATATTCAAATTTCTTTTAACACTAGTTAATGATGCATTACTAATTATGAAAAATATTATATAGATTATTACACCCACAATTCCACACATCTTATGGGAATTCACATCTGCATTACCATGAACCGTCCTATGAGATCCATTCTTGACGATACTCCTTGCGCCATGCTAAAGATATATTTTCTCCAATATCTATACAATTCGCCTTCTCCATAAATTAAAACTCAAACTTCTTGGTATAGAAATATTAATGAACTCTTGGTCGAACTACAAAACCAAATATGTTTCCACAATAAATTCAAAATCTAGGTTAAACTTTTACTTCTTGTTTTTCTTTTCTTAAGAAAAAGTAAGGGAATGTACTAATACTAAAAGGGCAAATACCCTTCACTCTCAAGCCCTTGAAATAGGATAAAAAATCAGCCAATAAGAAGGTTCCAATTTACCATGTCATGTCCACCTTTTCCAGACACAATTATTTATCTGATGTGCCTAACAATTACTACTTCATCTTCCAAATTGTCCGTCTTCCAAACCGTTCTACAATTGCTTTTATCAAAGAAAAATAGATGACCACTACTTCAGTCTTCGAGCCTATTTTCACCATTCAAGCCTTTTTCAGCCTTATGTAACATCTCGATTTTTGGTATATGATGAAAGGTTTAATAAAATTGATTTGGTACTATGTCATTAAAGTGTGTTTACCTTTTCCGGTCCATAGAGAACTTCAGAGTTAAGCATGCTTAACTTAGAATAGTAAAATGATGGGTGACCTATCGAAAAATGATTCACGATACCGTGAATGAGGTCAAAACACGAGAAAATGTCATGTGTTATTGCAAAGTCAGTAAACAACAATTTCGAGCTTCTGGAAAATTAATGCATCGTCCGTCTCACGTAATGGAATCCATGAGCCATGTGAACGGGCTTGGGAGGGCCATTAGCCGTAAAAAAATCAATGCGTTTACACCTTCTTTCAAGGATCATAATAATCAAAAATATTAATATATTCAATTTAAACTGGTCAAATGAATGCCAAAATTTATAATCAAACAAAAAATTGAAAAATACAAAAAAATACATACAAATAATGATAAATTAAACAAATTAAAAATAGATAATCTCCGTGAAGTGCAGAAAAGACTTTTTCTTAGATTTCTTTTTTTTTAACAATCCTACCTAGATTAAAGTGTGTGAATATGTTCTTAAACATCCTATACATTAATTATACATTTTTATATTCACTGTCGCCGTATCTAAGGTGTCCCTGAAAATAGATAATCTCCGCGAAGTGCAGAAAAGAATTTTTCTTAGATTTCTTTTTTAACAATCCAACCTAGATTAAAGTGTGTGAATATGTTCTTAAACATCCTATACATCAATCATTACGTTTTTATATTCACTATCGCCGTCTCTAAGATGTCCATGTGCCGTCCCCATGTTTCATAGTACATAGTACAGGTAAGGTGGAAATGGTGAGAACACTTGGTAATTATCTTTGGATTCTCTGGTGTGTAATCTACACTGCACTTACAAGGTTACTAAAAAACCACACTCAAAGTTTGCTTCACAAGCAATCTAATCATCTGCTTCAAATTTCAATAGAGTTCTCTTAGTGGCCTATTATCTCAGACTAGCAACCTAGCACACTCTTACTGATGTCGTAATAAGCATAAAGAAGTGTATACAAATGGAGTCAAAGATTTGTTTTTAATTTTACCATCAAGGCAGATTGGAAAAATATCCTCATCATCTGAATCTGCATAACAACGATTAAGGTAAGAGAAAATTGAGATTTGTGGGATATGGCATGGATGCAAAACAAGTGAAATAAAAGAAAATGTCATGTCTATAGAAGATATGAGAACTTATCTTATTAGTAGAAACGTACAACGATATATATTATGATATGAATGACTCTATGATCCTTTACATATATATTATTGTTTCCTTAATACTCTCCCGCAAGATGGAGGGGGTTTAGTCACACCAATCTTGGAACATGCTTGGTGAAACTTTGATCTCGGTAGTGCTTTTGTTAAAGCATCAGCAAGTTGGTCATGAGGTGGAGACATGAGAAACTCGTAGAGCTTTAGCGCCTATAAGATTACGAATGAAATGGTAGTCAAGGGTGATTTGCTTCATTCTAGAATGGAATACGGGGCTGGCACAAAGATATGTTGCACCAGCATTATCGCAGTATATCACCAGAGCTGTTGGAAGTCTGATGCCTAGTTCTTGGAGAAGTGAGCAAAGCCATAGGATTTCAGAGGCTGTATTGGCGACGGAGAGGTACTCTGCCTCAGAGGATGAGCGTGCGACACCTCTTTGTTTCTTTGAAGACCATGAGACGGGATTGCTGCCAAGGTAGATAACATAAGAGTTTGTAGAAACATAGTCATCCGTATCACCTGCCCAATCTGCGCCAGAGAAGCCATGGGTCAGCGGTGATTGTTTGGACATGAAGATCTTGTGTCTGTGTGTACCAGCGAGATATCTGAGAACTCTCTTTGTTGCTTGCCAGTGTTCTATTCTCGGAGAATGCATAAACTGAGAGATCCTGTTCACCGCGAAAGAAATATCTGGCCGGATGAATACCAAATATTGTAGACTCCCCACAACTGATCAATACTCATGAGGATTTTCAAGCAGAGAGCCAGAATGTAGTTTAAGTTTCGGAGTGGTGGGCAGTGGAGTAGATATCGGTTTCGCGTTGAGCATCTTGGTCTGAGTTAGAATATCAAAAATATACTTGCGCTGACTGAGATGCAGTCCCTGATGTGTTCTTATTGCCTCAGTGCCCAGAAAGTAATGTAAATCAACACGGTCTTTGATGGAGAATCTATCCGCAAGTGAATGTAGAACGCGAGAGATTGTTGACAAATCACTTCATGTTACAAGTATATCATCAACATAAATGAGGACATATGTAAAATTGGAGCCAACTATCCTTGTGAACAGAGACGCATCCGCCTTTGAGTTGGCAAAACCGTTGTTGGTGAGATGTTGTTTCAGAGCCATGTACCATGCCCGAGGGCCTGTTTCAATCCATAAATCGCCTTGCGTAGGCGGCATACATGATTGGGATGATCCATATCAACAAATCCTGGTGGCTATGTCATGTATACCTCTTCTTGGAGTTTTCCTTGAAGAAAAGCGTTGTTGACATCTAACTGCTTTATTTCCCAATCTCTATGAATAGCAATGTTGAGAACCAGTCTAAATGTTGTTGTCTTGATGACTGGACTGAAGGTTTCAGCGTAGTCGATTCCATATTGTTGGTTGTATCCATTTGCCATGAGTCGAGCCTTGGGTCGTTCTACTTCCCGATTAGGAAGATATTTGGTCGTGTATACCCAGCGTCATCCAACAAGGTTCTATGACGGATGATCTGGAACCAAGTCCCATGTGTGGTTTCGAGCATGGGCATCATATTCAATCGACATAGGGCGACGCCATAGCTTATCTTTCAAAGCTTGAGTTACAGTAGTTGGTTCCGGGGAGAGATGTTTGTTTTGTGTGGTTAGGTAACTGAATTTCTGGTTTGTTTATGGATTTTGTTTCTGGATCTTCTTTGCATCGAATATCAGTTGGGAGAATTCGTTGGTTCGGTTATGGTTGATGAGGTTGGTTGTGTCACTGTTTGTTCTTGTGGTGTAAGTTTTGGTTGAATTTGTAGCGGATTGAAAGAAGGAAGAGAAGGTACGATTATTTCTGAGGTGGGTGTTGGGTTTGATAAATTATTTGACAGAACTTGGGCTTGAGAAGTGTTTAGGTTCGGTTGATTTTGGGTTTGTGTTTGGGGGTTAGGTAGCTGGGCTTGGGGTTGAAGCCATTATTATGCTGAGCTGAAGGCCCAGAGTGGAGACAAACAGAAGAGAGAGTATTCAGAGAACATACCTGAGATGTCGTTGACGGTGGTGGAGGAGATGAAGACGTTGGCTGGTGAAGAATCTCACAGGGTTCCGTGTCGGTTCAGTTGCTAGAGGACGAAGAGGAATTACAGTAGCCGATGATGAAGAGGACAGAGGCTGATTTGCGTTTGGAACCAAGATCGGAGTATTCTCTATCTTGAATAGGAAGATGTTCTCCAGAAATTGGACATGTCGAGAAGTATAAGTTCTACTTGTCGGTCTGTGTAAGCAGTGATATGCGCTTTGGGTTGTGGAGTACCCCAAGAAGACACAGAGGGTGGATTTATCTTCAAGCTTATGGTTATTGTAGGGTCTCAGCCATGGGAAACATATACATCCAAAAATCTTCAACTTCCTGTAATTGGCGTCTGCACCAAACAGCTTATGAAAGGGTGATTGCTGCCCGAGGAATTGAGTGGGCATACAGGTTATCAGGTAAACTGCGGTGGAGAAAGCGTTAGGCCAGTAGAACTTTGGAACTGCCGCAGTTGAGAGAAGAGTGAAACTTGTCTCGACGATATGGCGGTGCTTACGCTCTGAAAGGCCGTTATGTTCCAGGGTGTGAGGCGGCGTTGTCATGTGAGAGGTACCATGGTTCGCAAGGTATTGTCTCAAGGCTATATACTCTCCTTCATTATTAGAGTACAAAGTCTTTATCTTCGTATTGAATCGGTTCTCTACAAGGGGTTTAAAGGCCTGGAAAATCTCTTGAACTTGTGATTTTCGTTTGTTAGGATAAAGCCAAGAGTATCTTGTGAAATGATCAATGAATAGAAGATAATATTGTGATGATTGTTTGAGATTATGGGTGAGGACCAGACATCAGAAAAAATATACTCTAAAGGTTTTGTTGAGATAATGGTGGATTGGGAAAAAGGTAGTTTGTGAATTTTATTGGAATAGCAATCATAACAAGAAAAAGAGGTTTGAGAAGCACGTGATAGAGGTAATGAAAACTGGGAAAGGTTGTATTTAGGACACAAGCATGTGGATGGACGAGCCTTGAGTGCCATGAAGCTAAACTTGACATCGATCTTGTAGAAGTAAACATCATAGTATCTTGAGTTTTTGAAATTGGCCATTCATACAGTCCCTCTTTAGTTTTGCCTTGAAGAAGTAGAACCCCCGTGTTGAGATCCTTCACCTGAAAGAAAGGCAGGGAAAAATTCGACAGAGACGTTGTTAGTGTTGCAGAGTCTATAAAGTGATATCAGATTCTTGTGGACAGTAGGAACACATAGCACTTTATCTAATAACAAGTCTCGATGATTAGAGTGAAGAATATTAGAACCAGTATGTGTGGTGGCCATGCTGGACCCATCTGCAATGACAACATCATCTCCTCCATGATATTGTTGATGCAGTGTAAGTTGTTCAAGTCAGCAGTAAGGTGATGATTCGTACCACTGTCGAGGAGCCAGCTATCGGGTGTGTTTGCAAAATTTGTGCGAGGCTGCCATGTGTAAACGGAGAACCGTTTGGGGATGGCAGAACCGATTGGAATGAATGGAGTTGAGGACATCGCTTTGCGCCATGACCCTGAGTCCCACAGATTTGACAACGTCCGAGATAAGGTCTTGGTGAACAGTTTGTGTTTCTGTTGTTGTATTGCTGGTTTTGCAAAGTTGCAGAGTTGTTATTGCGATAGCCATTGTTGTTTTTGTTACGAAAACGATTGTGTTGTTGTTGTTTTTTTGGGGGCGTTGTTAAGCCACATTTGCAGTTACCGGGAATGAAGGAATATGCGCTGGAGTATGAGCCATGAGACGAACTTCATGGTTAATGAGGCGTTCGTGAATCTCAGTGATTGTGGGAGGAGTGTCTCTTGCTTCGATCTAGTCATTGACTGATTTGTACTCCTCTGGTAATCCTTCTAGGATGGCATCGATCTGATCCTCATGATCATATGGCTTCCCGAGAAGAGCTAGCTGGTCAAAACGAGTTGTGAACCCTTGAATGTACGTGTCAATTGTCTTGTTCTCCTTTTTCCACACGCGAAGTTGTTCTTTGAGTTGTTTGACATGTCCACGACTCGGTTTGGCATAGGTATTGGAGAGGATTTTCCAGATCTGAGAAGCGTTACCAGCTCTGGACACGATCGGCTGAAGATTTGTAGTGATTGCTCAAATGAGAGCACTGAAAATGCGACGATCCTAACAGTGCCACAGAGTGTATTCCTGATTTGGTGTGACGACACCATTGATAGTCGTGGTTGGTGGAGGAGGCTTGATGGTTCCATCTAGATGATCAGCAAGGCCGTAGCCATCAAGTAAGGCTTGAGTTTGGATACTCCACATAAGATAGTTGTCAGAGGTGAGCTTTGTAACATTCGTCATGTTAACGGCAAGAAGATGTGGTGCGTTTTCATTGAGAATAACAAGAGCATTGTTTGGAGCAGCCATGGGTGTAGCTGAAAAAAAATTTGATTTCTAGGTTTTGCGATCGACGGCTCTGGATACCATATAAAAGGTATGAGAACTTATCTTATTAGTAGAAATGTACAACGATATATATTACAGAAGGGAACTTGTTTAGACTCCTAATGATACGAATGACTCTATGGTCCTTTACATATATATGATTGTTTCCTTAATACTGTCTAATGTCAGCAAACAATGTCAATGGATTCATTTGATGGGGACCAAGTCAAAACTAAACCTAATCGAAGGAATTGGATACGAAAGCCTAGGTATTTTAATGATGGTAGCTAAGAATTGCAAACTAAGCTCATATTCACATCAAAAGACTTCATATATAAAAAAAGGAAAATAATGGATTAAATCTATGTTGGTATAAATCTTTATTTCAAAGTTTATTATCAAATTCATTCCTCATGTTACATTATTTTAATATTTGGTACATATACATGTTTATACACTTAATTCATATTCATTTAGTGAATTATAAAATATTTTGATTTTGTTATTTCAAGCTAAATAAAATTTCTAGTTTCATAAAAAATGAATTTCTAATTTTATAAAAAAAGTAGATTTTTTAATTTTATAGAAAATAAATTTATGTAACTATACTACAATTTTGATATTTAAAAACAGTATATTGTCCCAGTTGATCAGATCCATAAACAACCCCACAATCCAAATTAAAGGTTCTTCAAGAGGAACCATATTTTTAAGATTGGAAGAACCTCAAATTTGAAACTTAGGTATTTCAGTATTAAAACCTTAAAATTAATTTTAAAATACGTATATATTTGCAGTTTAGTCTTTGATATACATCAAAATTGATTAATGTTATTTAACCTTTTATAAAGAATAAAGTATATATTAAAGTAATATTAGTTATAATATTGATTAAAAATACAATATTATAATAAAGGGTTTTTAGTAATTAAACCCCCCAACTAAAGATGAATCGTAAAATAAACCCTCAACTAAAAATCCTACGAAATAAACCCTCAACTTTAGTTCCGTTAACGTATGTTACCCTCCTTCTAAAATTCTGTCACGGAGGGTGACATATGTTAACGGTTTATAAGTTGAGGGTTTATAATCCTGAAAAATTAGTTGAGGAGTTTTCTTACGATTCAACAATAGTTGAGGGTTTCTATCACTAAAACACATTAAATGTTTTAATAGCTTTATTATCATTTATGCATTGTTTAAAATTGAGTTATAAGTTTTTAAAACTAACTTATAAATTTTAATACATTATTTTATCAATTTTCTAGCAAATTTATAAATATTTTAATATTTTTACAAATGATTAATAAGGCTTAGTGCGGGTCCGAATATTGTATGGGTTGGAAGCTAAAAACTTTTGGGCCTATAAATTAATAAAATTCATAGAGCACATAGGAATAAATAATTAAAGTAGAGAGAAGTATTCGAACTTAACGACCTCTGCATTTTTAATGAACATCCACAAGAAATTTTGCTAAGAGATATTCGTAAAAACATCTTTTAGCAAAATTGGTTTTGGATGTTCATTAACAATGTAGAGATGGTCAGTTCAAATATTGCTTTCTGCTTTATTTCTTATTCCCGTGTTTTCTATGAATTTTATTAATTTATAGACCCAAGAAAAAAATTTAGCTCCAACCCATACAATGTCCGGACCAGTATTACCTTATTAATTTTTTTATAAAAATATAAAAATATTTATGAATCTTTATAAATTGGTTATAAAATTGATAAAATAATGTATAAATATTTATAAATTAGTTTTAAAGGCATATAAATCAATTCTAAAAAATGCATAAATGATAATAAAGCTTTTAAAATATTTAATGTGTTTTTGTGATAAAAACTCTCAACTATTGTTGAATCGTAAAAAACCCCTCAACTAATTTTTTAGGATTATAAACCCTCAACTTATAAACCGTCAACATCTGTCACCCTCCGTGACGGAATTTTAGACGGAGGGTAACATACGTTAATGGAACTAAAGTTTAGGGTTTATTTTGTAGGATTTTTAGTTGAGGGTTTATTTTACGATTCATCTTTTATTGGGGGGTTTAATTACTAAAAACCCTATAATAAATGATATCTGAAAACTTAAATCAAATCATTATCTACAAGTTGAATGCCAAAAAAATTTTGACTAAAAGATTTTCATATATATTAGTTTTAAAGGCATATAAATCAATTCTAAAAAATGATTTTCGTATAAATATTTATAAATTAGTTTTAAAGGCATATAAATCAATTCTAAAAATGCATAAATGATAATAAAGCTTTTAAAATATTTAATGTGTTTTTGTGATAAAAACCCTCAACTATTGTTGAATCGTAAAAAAACCTCTCAACTAATTTTGTAGGATTATAAACCCTCAACTTATAAACCGTTAACATCTGTCACCCTCCGTGACGGAATTTTAGACGGAGGGTAAAATTAGTTTTAAAGGCATATAAATCAATTCTAAAAAATGCATAAATGATAATAAAGCTTTTAAAATATTTAATGTGTTTTTGTGATAAAAAACCCTCAACTATTGTGATATTATTTAATGTGTTTTTGTGTTATTATTTTCGTATAAATATTTATAAATTAGTTTTAAAGGCATATAAATCAATTCTAAAAAATGCATAAATGATAATAAAGCTTTTAAAATATTTAATGTGTTTTTGTGATAAAAACCCTCAACTATTGTTGAATCGTAAAAAAACCTCTCAACTAATTTTTTAGGATTATAAACCCTCAACTTATAAACCGTTAACATCTGTCACCCTCCGTGATGGAATTTTAGACGGAGGGTAACATGCGTTAATGGAACTAAAGTTTAATGTTTATTTTGTAGGATTTTTAGTTGAGGGTTTATTTTGCGATTCATCTTTTGTTGGGGGGTTTAATTACTAAAAACCCTATAATAAATGATATCTGAAAACTTAAATCAAATCATTATCTACAAGTTGAATGCCAAAGAAGATAAACAGATTACAAGCCTCGAACTTAAGTTAGTTAGAGCATCATCTAGCCAAGTTTGTTAAACGAAAAAGACCCAAACCTAAAACCCAATACAAACAGCCTTGTCTAAAGATCCAAAAGACGAAAAAGACCCAAACCTAAAACCCAATACAAACAGCCTTGTCAAAAGATCCAAAAGTGACCAATTCTTCATTTTCATCTCTTGCGATACGAACAAAGCAGTGAGACGGTGGTAAAGTCTTCACATCAACCAAGCCTGCAACATTCTAGATGAGATGTTAGGGCTTGTGTCTCTGTAACTTAGGATTATGTACTTAATCTATCTATTTATTGATCGATCCAGGAGATCCACCGATCAAAATGAGTTGCGATGGAGGCGGCTGAGACGGGAAACTCGCTAAGATAGATCCCAGTCTAGAAATCTTACTATAGATTCGAAGATGGGTAAACAAAGGCCTAGGAGATTATCACGATTGAAGAAAGATCAACTCGAAGAACAGAGTTCGTATGTGAAGTTCTTTGTATGAACTTAACCATGGTTGCTTGAGAGAGAAGTAAAAGCTGGAAAGTAGTTTATTGATTGATTCCCAAAACTTGTCGTTAGACTACAATATATATAGCGGATGAAACCGACTAAAAAAAAGGAAAAACATAAATCTGTAATAAAAAGAAAAACTAACATAAAACTAGATAACGATGAAAAGTCTTTGTGACTTATCCTGTCACAATACTCCCCTCTTCAGAACATACTTGGCCTCAAGGATGAAAGTCTGGATACTTGGCAATGAAGTCTTGATAAAACTCCCAAGTAGCTTGCTCAGGGGAGAACCCTTTCCACTGAACTAAAACCTTTGTAACAGCTCTGTTGTGACGGTTAACCATCTTCTTTTCCAATATTAGCTCAGGTACTTTCGCTGTTCCGACATCATTCAAATATTGAGGAAGCTGAGGGACTGTAGAAGGCGGGTTTGGACATATCTTGAGCTGACTGACATGAAAGACGTTGTGAATTGCAGCATTTGGAGTAACTCCAATTTGTAAGCGCGAGAACCTACTCGATCCAAGACTTGGAACGGTCCATAAAACCGTGGGAAGAGTTTATGAGGAATGCTGCGACCTTTAAGAGAATGTTGGCGATAAGGTTGTAACTTTAAGTAGACGTAATCTCCTATCTTGAATTCTCGTTCAGAACGGTGTGCGTCGGCATACTGTTTCATTTGATTCTGAGCACGAAGAAGATGAAACTTCATGAGATCAATCACTGCTTCTCGCTTTTGGAGAGTTCTGTCGACCGAAGGAGAGGAACTTTCGCCTGGTAAGTATGGCATGTGTACCGGAGGGGGCTGGCCATAGATGATTTCATACGGAGTACTGCGTATTGCGGAGTGGTAAGTAGTATTATACCACCATTCAGCCAAAGGAAGCCAGGAACTCCAAGAGTGCGGTGAGTCCGAAGTCATGCACCGTAGATATGTTTCGAGAGTTTTACTTGTGACTACTGTTTGACCGTCGGTTTGGGGATGGTAGGCGGTGGAGAAGTTGAGATCGACTCCATGAACACGGAACATCTCACGCCATACGTCGCTGAGAAACGTGGGATCTCTATCACTTGTGATATCTTTGGGCATACCGTGGTGACGAAAAACTTGATCCATTTAAATCTTTGCGATGTCCATGGCAGTGTAAGGATGTGATAATGCCAAGAAATGAGCGTTCTTGCTAAGTCTATCAATGACTACCAAGATGCAATGCTTTCCGGAAGATGGAGGTAATCCTTCGATAAAGTCAAGGCTAACTGATTCCCAGACGCCTGCAGGTACCGGAAGAGGTTGCAATAAACCCGGTTTCACAGCTAAATCATACTTGTTTCGTTGACATGTCGAACAGTTCCGGACGTAGTTCTGAGTTTCCAAACTCATCTTTGGCCAGAAGAATAGTGATTTAATTCGTTGCAGCGTTGAATCTCTTCCTGAATGACCACCTATTGCTGAATCATGTAACCATTTAAAGATATGGAGCTTGACGTCTGGATCGTCACCAACTACGAGCTTATCTTTTCTGCGTAATTCGTCATTGGTGAAGGAGTAAGCAGAGTGTTTTGATGGTTGACTTTGTAGATCGAGTATGATTTTGTGGAGGTTTGAATCTGTGTTCCAGAGGCTTTTTAATTTGTCGTAGAAGCCATGGTGAATTTGTGATAAGGCGATGTGGAGGAGCTGAGACCCGGAGACACGTGAAAGAGTGTCGGCTGCGACGTTTTCTTTGCCTTGTTTGTATTGAATCTTGAACATGTAGCCCATCAGTTTTGATAACCACATATGCTGAAAGGGTGTAGTGATCTTTTGTTCCAGTAAAAATTTCAAGCTCTTTTGATCGGTAAGGATTAAAAATTTGCTGTGAGCGAGATAGAGATTCCATGTCTGTACTGCATGGACAACTGCCAGAAGCTCTTTCTCGTAGACCGAAAGATTTTGATGTCGAGGACCACGAGCTCTGCTGATGAAGCATATGGAATGATTCTCTTGCATAAGTACTGCCCCAATGCCTGTTTTAGAAGCGTCTGTCTCGACGATAAATTGTTTAGAGAAGTCAGGTAAAGCAAGTACCGGAGCAGAGATTAAAGCTTCTTTTAATGTTTGGAAAGCAGAGGAAGCCTCGGAAGTCCATGTAAAGCTATCCTTGCGTAGTAGCAGTGTCAAAGGTCGTGCAATGATACTATGTCCTTGGATGAAGCGACGGTAGTAGTTAGCAAGGCAGAGAAAGCTGCGGCGTTGTTTCTGATTAGCTGGGACAGGCCAGTGCTGTACTACTTTGATCTTTGACGGATCAGTGCTGACACCATTGGAGGAGATGAAGTGTCCAAGATATTCTATCTTTGTTGCTCCAAAGGTGCATTTAGATTTCTTTAGATATAGTTGCTGGTGTCGTAGGATTGCAAATGTCGTGTCCAAGTGAACCAAGTGATCTTCCCAATTGTTGCTGTATATTAAAATATCGTCGAAAAATACCAGCAAGAATTTCCGGAGGATAGGTTCGAAAACGTGATTCATGAGTCCTTGGAACGTACATGGAGCATTTGTGAGGCCAAACGGCATTACAAGATACTCGTAATGTCCTGAATGAGTGCGGAACGCTGTTTTGTGTATGTCTTCAGGTGCCATTCTCAGTTGATGAAAACCAGCTCGTAATTCTAGTTTAGAAAAGAATGTGGCACCACCGAGTTCGTCGAGAAGATCTTCCAATAATGGAATTGGATATTTGTCTTTGATGGTCTGTTTGTTAAGCCCTCTGTAATCAACACATAACCGCCACGATCCATCCTTTTTCTTGACAAGAACCACAGGAGAAGCGTATGGGCTTGAGCTATATTGGATTATTCCCTGTGTCAGCATCTCTTGAACCATTTTATCTATTGCATCCTTCTGTATTGATGAGTAGCGATATGGTCGCAGGTTGACTGGGTTAGCGCCAGATTTAGGGGTATCTTATGGTTGAATCCCGTACGAAAAGGAGGCAGGTCAGTAGGCTCGTCGAAGATATCTGAATAAGAGTCGAGGAGGAGCTGTAAGGAACCTGAGGTGTCTTGTGTTGTATCGCTAGCTTCGATATGGTAGAAAATTTTCTCTGGTTGTAGTCCTTGGTCTGATTTTGTTTCATTCACTTCCTGAAGGTGAAGGAGTGCTAGAGTTGGTCCCTGTAACATTAGTTTGTTTAAACTACTGCTGGAGATGACTTTTGGGTCATTTGGTGTGTTTCCCCTGAGGACATGCTTGATTCCATTGAACTTGAATTCCATACGAAGGTTTAGGAAGTCCCATAGGATGGGTCCTAAAGTCGACAGCCACTGCACACCTAGTACGAGATCACTGCAACCAATAGGTAAAGTTCGTATCTCTGTAGTGAAGGAGTAGCCCTGAGTCTTCCATGTGAAGTTACAACATTTATAATTGGTGATCAGATCGCCACCTGCTGCTAGTACTGACATAGGCTTGGTTGGTTTTAAGTTGCAACCGAGGACCTTGGCGATTTGGAGATCGAGAAAGTTGTGAGTGCTTCCTGGATCGATGAGTATATGTAACTTCTTGTTCCCGTGTTGGCCCATAATTCGCATACAGTTGTAAGTTGGTGATCCATTTAAAGCATGGACCGAGACTGTTGGTGTTCTATCGTCCTGGTTTTGGAGTTCTGTATCTGTTGGGGTTTCTTCTTCATCGTCACCCTCAGATATATCATCTTTCTCAGCTTCTAAGTATAAGATTTGAGATCTCATGTGTTTTAGCTGGTGACCAGGGGTAAATGGTTCTTCACAGAACATACATAATCCTTTGCGTTTGCGTTCTTGCATCTCCTTGAATGTAAGCCGCTTATGTGGTGTATTGGCGAGAATCGGTGTTGAATTTTGTGTTGGGGCTGTATTTGTTGTCTGGTTTTTGAAGGGTTGAAACGAGTTTTGTTTCTGATTGTAGGTGAAAGAGGATCGAGATGTCTTTGCTGGTGTATGGTGAAGAGATAACTCATGGAGCTTTGCGATCCTTGCTGCTGCGGGAACTGTCGTGACGTTGAATTGGCGGACGTCGAGGGCAAGGTGCTGATTCATGTTTGTGAGAAAAATACTCAAGGCGTGACCAGGAGCAAGTGTTACCCTGTTCATTGCGCAGTCGAATTTTTCCAGATAAACATCGATGGGGTCGCTTCCTTGTTTCAGGCTGACTAACTCGGATAAAGGATCATCATAAAGCTCACTGAAACGTTCAGATATGGCAGCAACAAATTCCGGCCAGAGAGGAAAGATTTTGTAGCGATTTGCGATATAAGCATGATGCCATTGCAAATCTTTGCCGGTCATGTGAAGAGAGGCGAGGCGCACCTTTAGTTCCGGTGGAGTACTATCGATTGAGAAGAATTGTTCGCAGCGGTAAATCCATTCTCTAAGTACAGATCCATCGAACATTGGGAACCCAATTTTTGTTAGTCTTGATGATAAACCATTAGGGAGTGGCGGGTTAAGGTTAGCTTCGTGATTGATCTGTGGTGTTCTTGTAGTACTTTGTTCTCCATGAAGATGGTCTTGTGGGTCAGGTGCGTTTGATTTTTCGGTTGCCGTAAGACCAGAGGATCCTTCACGTTGTGATAATGGTTGTGGAGTATTGGCGAAGTATTTTTCCATTATAGCTTTAAGCTCAGCGATTTCACCTCCTAATTCTTTTCGGATACCTTCGGTTTGTTGAACTTGTGACAAGCGAAGATCTTCGATCTGTTTGTTCATATCGCTTAACGAGGTACCTTGACGGGTCTCCATAGCTTAGGTCCTTAGGTGCGATAGCTCTGATACCACTGAGACGGGAAACTCGATAAGATAGATCCCAGTCTAGAAATCTTACTATAGATTCGAAGATGGGTAAACAAAGGCCTAGGAGATGATCACGATTGAAGAAAGATCAACTCGAAGCACAGGTTCGAATGTGAAGTTCTTTGTATGAACTTAACAATGGTTGCTTGAGAGAGAAGTAAAAGCTGGAAAGTAGTTTATTGATTGATTCCCAAAACTTGTCGTTAGACTACAATATATATAGCGGATGAAACTGACTAAAAAAAAGAAGGAAAAACATAAATCTGTAATAAAAAGAAAAACTAACATAAATCTAGATAATGATGAAAAGTCTTTGTGACTTATATTGTCACAGCGGCTGTTTCTCTATGTCCATATCCTTTGCCAACATAAAAGAATTAGTCTACCTTTCCATCTTTTACTGTCAAAGGTTTAAAGTTGAGCAATTGCATCTTCCCAGTTTCTCTCTACTACAATCATGTATATTTCACCTATTTGGCGCCATAGATCCCACGTGTATGAGCAGTTATAGAAGATGTGATTACAGCTCTCCAACCCCGAGTTTCATAGGAGACAAGATGGATTCGTTTGTAACCCCCATCTCAATATTCAGTCCATTATGGGACAACAGTCTCACAAACAACCAAGCAAGAAAGCTTTGTTTTGGTATTCCATCGGAGATCCAGACAATTCTACTCCAAGGTACTATTTGTCCCGGGTCTCTGAGTTTTCCATAAACTTCGCATGTACTGTCTTTCTGACTGATCTTGCCATCTATCTCCCACTCGTAGTAGTCATCATTTTCTGTTAGTGTGATCCTCTTCATAAAGGCCTGGAGCAAGACTTGATTTTTTGAACGGGCTGGAAGGAGAGACAACCCTAAGTTAGTCGACCAAGTAGAAAGGATCGAAGGCAACCAAAAGGTGTCCAGTCATCTGTCCAAAATCTGCAGGTAAAACCATTCCCAATACGCAGTTTGATCCAGTTGAAGATTAGTGGTCTAAGCTTCAGAACTTTTTTGATTAATCAGGAGTGTATTTGGCTAGGGAGGATAGTCCAGAAGTTGCTTAGTTAACTGTCAAGGATTAATACTTGAACCACACCACCCATACTGATCCGGCTTGAAAGAAAAGGAGCCAAATTAACTTCAAGCAGCAAGCCATATTCCAAGTATATAAGTCCTTAACTCCTAGTCCACCTTCTTCTTTCGGTTTGGTTACCACTTCCCAGGAGACTCTTTCTGAATGATGCTCTTCTATGTTGCCTTTCCAGAGAAAGACTCCACACAAAGAGTTAATGAGTTTGATGCAAGCTTTTGGGAGGACAAACGAGGAACACCAAAATGTTGTAATGCCGAGATGACGGTTTTAATAAGCAACAATCAACCTGCAAATGAAAGACTCTTTGCACTCCAAGAGGTTAGTCTTCCTTTAACTTGTTGAATAAGGACTTCACACTGTAGTATAGACGGCTTCTTAGTAGTTAATGAAACACCTAAATAGCGCATAGGCAAGACACCCATAGGATGCCTGTTGAGACTTTGATAAGGTCTACTTCTTGCTTAGTAGAATCAGTAGCAAAGAACGATGATTTCTGCACACTGACTGCTAGGCCAAAACGTAACTCAAACTCCTTTAGGACCTGTAGAATTGCTTGGACAGAGGTTATTGATTCCTCTATGAAAATGAGAAGGCTATCTGTAAAACTTAGGTGAGTAAGTCTAGAGCAGGAGCATTTCTGGTTCTAATTGATTAGCATACCTTGGGCAGCCTTATTGAGCATTAGGGATAGGTTGTTCATAGCTATTACAAAGAGGTAAGGGGATATGGGATCCTGAAACACCCCAACCCAGAAATATTGGGAAAACATGTTAAAATTCTAAGTAAAGATCAGACCAATTTTTAAAAGATGATTACTAATAAATGCTTCAACTATTTAATGAAATTCGAGACAAAATACTTAAAATCCATAGCATTACAATAAGATGGCTTGATAAAAACTCCTAGAACATAACTCACGTTAAAACCCTATTTCGCGATGGTATTTATAGTCTCGTACTCTGGTCAATAGAATCAAACACTACCTGCATCACAAAAGGAGGCATGAGCATACAAAAATACTTAGTGAGGATGCTCAAAACCGCCCACATGAAATCTGCAACATATCTAACATTAACAATGAATTCCATTCTAACAACCGAGCATTCCATTTCGGTCTAGCAACCTAACATTCAGTTCCGTTCTAACAACGTAACATTTCATTCCATTCTTATACTTAACCATTTTCAATTAACTATCACATTATCTTTACTTATACATTTTTACATATTTCCATTCAGTTAACCATTTCTACTTGTTCTCGACCCCAAAGGTCATTTACGGTCCGAAGCCAATCATACACGGTCGGTATCGATCATCATACACGGCCCGTAGTGATCATCATACACGGTCCAAAGCCATTTGACCCGTCGGTAACTCATACGGCCCGAAGCCACTGACCCCGAAGGTCCATCACGACCGAAGCCAATATACGGCCCAAAGCCAAAAAACGATCATAACATCTTTTACGGCCCGAAGCCAGAACATACTTTTTTATAAGTTCATTCGCTTAATCTCATACCTTCCTTATATAAAATCATTCACTTAACCACATACTT
>CAJHQQ010003895.1:0-36244 GCA_905132885.1 Moricandia moricandioides | reverse complement strand
GATAACTTCTTCATCATAACTCCAATGATATTGATTCAAATTCACGGTGATTATCCCACTGATTTTGATTCAAATAAACTTCTTACATCTTGATTCATTCTGGTTTGATTAGAATACAAAAAAGAAATTGCCAATCTACCAAACAGGGTAAACTGGAGTCATTCGGTAAAAAGTGGGATAACTTCTTAACATTCATAACTCCTATGATCTTGATTCAACTTCAGGGTGATTCTACACTGATTTATGAGTCCAGATCAAGATTCTTACATCTTTGATTCATTATGGTTTTATTAGTATCAAGAAGAATTGCCAACTCTCCAAACAGGGCAAACTGGAATCACTTCGGTTAAAAGTGGGATAACTTCTTCATCATAACTCCAATGATATTGATTAAACTTCAGGGTGATTATCCACTGATTTATGAGTCCAAATAAAGCTTCTTACATCTTGATTCATTCTGGTTTGATTAGAATCAAGAAGAAATTGCCAAATCTCCAAACAGGGTAAACTGGAGTCACTTCGGTTAAAAGTGGAATAACTTCTTCATCATAACTCCTATGATCTTGATTCAACTTCAGGATGAATCTACACTGATTTATGAGTCCAAATAAAGATTCTTACATCGTGATTCATTCTGGTTTTGATTAGAATCAAGAAGAAATTGCCAAATCTCCAAACAGGGTAAACTGGAATCACTTCGGTTAAAAGTGGGATAACTTCTTCATCATAACTCCTATGATTTTGATTCAACTCAGGGTGATTCTAAACTGATTTATGAGTCCAAATCAAGATTCTTACATCGTGATTCATTCTGGTTTTATTTGTATCAAGAAGAAATTCCCAAATCTCCAAACATGGTAACTAGAATCACTTCGTTAAAAGTGGGATAACTTCTTCATCATAACGTCCAATGATATTGATTCAAACTCCAGGGTGATTCTACACTGATTAATGAGTCCAAATCAAGCTTCTTACATCGTGATTCATTCTGGTTTTATTAGTATCAAGAATAAATTGCCAAATCTCCAAACAGGGTAAACTGGAGTCACCTTCGGTAAAAAGTGGGAAAACATCTTCATCATAACTCCTATGATCTTGATTCAACTTCAGGGTGATTCTACACTGATTTTATGAGTCCAGATCAAGATTCTTACATCTTGATTCATTATGGTTTTATTAGTATCAAGAAGAAATTGCCAACTCTCCAAACAGGGCAAACTGGAATCACTTCGGTTAAAAGTGGGATACTTCTTCATCATAACTCCCTATGATCTTGATTCAACTTCAGGGTGATTATCCACTGATTATGAGTCCAAATAAAGCTTCTTACATCTTGATTCATTCTGGTTTGATTAGAATCAAGAACAAATTACCAAATCTCCAAACTGGGTAAAATGGAGTCACTTCGGTTAAAAGTGGGATAACTTCTTCATCATAACTCCTATGATCTTGATTCAACTTCAGGGTGATTCTAAACTTATTTATGAGTCCAAATCAAGATTCTTACATCGTGATTCATTCTGGTTTTATTATTATCAAGAATAAATTTCCAAATCTCCAAAAAGGATAAACTGGAATCACTTCGGTTAAAAGTGGATAACTTCTTCATCATAACTCCTATGATATTGATTCAAATCAGGGTGATTATCCACTGATTTATGATTCCAAATAAAGCTTCTTACATCTTGATTCATTCTGGTTTGATTAGAATCAAGAAGAAATTGCCAAATCTCCAAACAGGGTAAACTGGAGTCACTTCGGTTAAAATGGAATAACTTCTTCATCATAACTCCTATGATCTTGATTCAACTCCAGAGTGATTCTACACTGATTAATGAGTCCAAATCAAGCTTCTTACATCGTGATTCATTCTGGTTTTATTAGTATCAAGAATAAATTGCCAAATCTCCAAACAGGGTAAACTGGAGTCACTTCGGTAAAAAGTGGGATAACATTTTCATCATAACTCCTATGATCTTGATTCAACTTCAGGGTGATTCTACACTGATTTATGAGTCCAGATCAAGATTCTTACATCTTGATTCATTATGGTTTTATTAGTATCAAGAAGAAATTGCCAACTCTCCAAACAGGGCAAACTGGAATCACTTCGGTTAAAAGTGGGATAACTTCTTCATCATAACTCCAATGATATTGATTCAACTTCAGGGTGATTATCCACTGATTTATGAGTCCAAATAAAGCTTCTTACATCTTGATACATTCTGGTTTGATTAGAATCAAGAAGAAATTGCCAAATCTCCAAACAGGGATAACTGGAGTCACTTCGGTTAAAAGTGGGATAACTTCTTCATCGTAACTCTTATGATCTTGATTCAACTTCAGGATGAATCTACACTGATTTAAGAGTCCAAATCAAGATTCTTACATCTTGATTCATTCTGGTTTGATTAGAATCAAGAAGAAATTGCCAAATCTCCAAACAGGGTAAACTGGAATCACTTCGGTTAAAAGTGGGATAAATTCTTCATCATAACTCCTATGATTTTGATTCAACTTCAGGGTGATTCTAAACTGATTTATGAGTCCAAATCAAGATTCTTACATCGTGATTTATTCTGGTTTTACTTGTATAAAGAAGAAATTGCCAAATCTCCAAACAGGGTAAACTAGAATCACTTCGGTTAAAAGTGGGATAACTTCTTCATCATAACTGCTATGATCTTGATTCAACTTCAGGGTGATTCTACACTGATTTATGAGTCCAAATCAATCTTCTTACATCGTGATTCATTCTGGTTTTATTAGTATCAAGAAGAAATTGCCAACTCTCCAAACAGGATAAACTGAAATCACTTCGGTTAAAAGTGGGATAACTTCTTCATCATAACTCCAATGATATTGATTCAACTTCACGGTGATTATCTACTGATTTATGATTCCAAATAAAGCTTCTTACATCTTGATTCATTCTGGTTTGATTAGAATCAAGAAGAAATTGCCAAATCTCCAAACAGGGTAAACTGGAGTCACTTCGGTAAAAAGTGGGATAACTTCTTCATCATAACTCCTATGATCTTGATTCAACTTCAGGGTGATTCTACACTGATTTATGAGTCCAGATCAAGATTCTTACATCTTGATTCATTATGGTTTTATTAGTATCAAGAAGAAATTGCCAACTCTCCAAACAGGGCAAACTGGAATCACTTCAGTTAAAAGTGGGATAACTTCTTCATCATAACTCCTATGATCTTGATTTAACTTTAGGGTGATTATCCACTGATTTATGAGTCCAAATAAAGCTTCTTAAATCTTGATTCATTCTGGTTTGATTAAAATAAAGAAGAAATTGCCAAATCTCTAAACAGGGTAAACTGGAGTCACTTCGGTTAAAAGTGGGATAACTTCTTCATCATAACTCCTATGATCTTGATTCAACTTCAGGATGAATCTACAATGATTTATGAGTCCAAATTAAGATTCTTACATCGTGATTCATTCTGGTTTGATTAGAATCAAGAAGAAATTGCCAAATCTCCAAACATGGTAAACTGGAATCACTTCGGTTAAAAGTGGGATAACTTCTTCATCATAACTCCTATGATTTTGATTCAACTTCAGGGTGATTCTAAACTGATTTAATAGTCCAAATCAAGATTCTTACATCGTGATTTATTCTGGTTTTATTTGTATCAAGAAGAAATTGCCGAATCTCCAAACAGGGTAAACTAGAATCCTTTCGGTTAAAAGTGGGATAACTTCTTCATCATAACTCCAATGATATTGATTCAACTCCAGGGTGATTCTACACTGATTAATAAGTCCAAATCAACCTTCTTACATCGTGATTCATTCTGGTTTTATTAGAATCAAGAATAAATTGCCAAATCTCCAAACAGGGTAAACTGGAGTCACTTCGGTAAAAACTGGGAAAACATCTTCATCATAACTCCTATGATCTTGATTCAACTTCAGGGTGATTCTACACTGTTTTATGAGTCCAGATCAAGATTCTTACATCTTGATTCATTATGGTTTTATTAGTATCAAGAAGAAATTGCCAACTCTCCAAACAGGGCAAACTGGAATCACTTCGGTTAAAAGTGGGATAACTTCTTCATCATAACTCCAATGATATTGATTCAACTTCAGGGTGATTATCCACTGATTTATGATTCCAAATAAAGCTTCTTACATCTTGATTCATTCTGGTTTGATTAGAATCAAGAACAAATTACCAAATCTCCAAACTGGGTAAAATGGAGTCACTTCGGTTAAAAGTGGGATAACTTCTTCATCATAACTCCTATGATCTTGATTCAACTTCAGGGTGATTCTAAACTGATTTATGAGTCCAAATGAAGATTCTTACATCGTGATTCATTCTGGTTTTATTATTATCAAGAATAAATTTCCAAATCTCCAAAAAGGATAAACTGGAATCACTTCGGTTAAAAGTGGAATAACATCTTCATCATAACTCCTATGATATTGATTCAAAATCAGGGTGATTATCCACTGATTTATGATTCCAAATAAAGCTTCTTACATCTTGATTCATTCTGGTTTGATTAGAATCAAGAAGAAATTGCCAAATCTCCAAACAGGGTAAACTGGAGTCACTTCGATTAAAATTGGGATAACTTCTTCATCATAACTCCTATGATCTTGATTCAACTCCAGAGTGATTCTACACTGATTAATGAGTCCAAATCAATCTTCTTACAACGTGATTCTTTCTGGTTTTATTAGTATCAAGAATAAATTGCCAAATATCCAAACAGGATAAACTGGAGTCACTTCGATAAAAAGTGGGATAACATCTTCATCATAACTCCTATGATCTTTATTCAACTTCAGGGTGATTCTACACTGATTTATGAGTCCAGATCAAGATTCTTACATCTTGATTCATTATGGTTTTATTAGTATCAAGAAGAAATTGCCAACTCTCCAAACAGGGCAAACTGGAATCACTTCGGTTAAAAGTGGGATAACTTCTTCATCATAACTCCAATGATATTGATTCAACTTCACGGTGATTATCCACTGATTTATGATTCCAAATAAAGCTTCTTACATCTTGATTCATTCTGGTTTGATTAGAATCAAGACGAAATTGCCAAATCTCCAAACATGGTAAACTGGAGTCACTTCGGTTAAAAGTGGGATAACTTCTTCATCATAACACCTATGATCTTGATTCAACTTCAGGGTGATTCTGAACTGATTTATGAGTCCAAATCAAGATTCTTATATCGTGATTCATTCTGGTTTTATTAGTATCAAGAATAAATTGGCAAATGTCCAAAAAGGAAAAATTGAAATCACTTTGGTTAAAAGTGGAATAACATCTTCATCATAACTCCTATGATATTGGTTCAAAATCAGGGTGATTATCCACTGATTTATGAGTCCAAATAAAGCTTCTTACATCTTGATTCATTCTGGTTGATTAGAATCAAGAAGAAATTGCCAAATCTCCAAACAGGGTAAACGGGAGTCACTTCAGTTAAAATTGGGATAACTTCTTCATCATAACTCCTATGATCTTGATTCAACTCCAGGGTGATTCTAGACTGATTAATGAGTCCAAATCAATCTTATTACATCATGATTCATTCTGGTTTTATTAGTATCAAGAATAAATTGCCTAATATCCAAACAGGATAAACTGGAGTCACTTCGGTAAAAAGTGGGATAACATCTTCATCATAACTCCTATGATCTTGATTCATCTTCAGGGTGATTCTACACTGATTTATGAGTCCAGATCAAGATTCTTACAACTTGATTCATTACGGTTTTATTAGTATCAAGAAGAAATTGCCAACTCTCCAAACATGGCAAACTGGAATCACTTCGGTTAAAAGTGGGATAACTTCTTCATCATAACTCCTATGATCTTGATTTAACTTCAGGGTGATTATCCACTGATTTATGAGTCCAAATAAAGCTTCTTACATCTTGATTCATTCTGGTTTGATTAGAATCAAGAAGAAATTGTCAAATCTCCAAACAGGGTAAACTGGAGTCACTTCGGTTAAAAGTGGGATAACTTCTTCATCATAACTCCTATGATCTTGATTCAACTTCAGGGTGATTCTAAACTGATTTATGAGTCCAAATCAAGATTCTTAAATCGTGATTCATTCTGGTTTTATTTGTATCAAGAAGAAATTGCCAAATCTCCAAAAAGGGTAAACTAGAATCACTTCGGTTAAAAGTGGGATAACTTCTTCATCATAACTCCAATGATATTGATTCAACTCCAGGGTGATTCTACACTGATTAATAAGTCTAAATCAAGCTTCTTACATCGTGATTCATTCTGGTTTTATTAGTATCAATAATAAATTGCCAAATCTCCAAACAGGGTAAACTGGAGTCACTTCGGTAAAAAGTGGGATAACTTCTTCATCATAACTCCAATGATATTGATTCAACTTCAGGCTGATTATCCACTGATTTATGAGTCCAAATAAAGCTTCTTACATCTTGATTCATTCTGGTTTGATTAGAATCAAGAAGAAATTGCCAAATCTCCAAACAGGGTAAACTGGAGTCACTTCGGTTAAAAGTGGGATAACTTCTTCATCATAACTCCAATGATATTGATTAAACTCCAGGGTGATTCTACACTGATTAATGAGTCCAAATAAAGCTTCTTACATCTTGATTCATTCTGGTTTGATTAGAATCAAGAAGAAATTGCCAAATCTCCAAACAGGGTAAACTGGAGTCACTTCGGTTAAAAGTGGGATAACTTCTTCATCATAACTCCTATGATCTTGATTCAACTTCAGGGTGATTCTAAACTGATTTATGAGTCCAAATCAAGATTCTTACGTCGTGATTCATTCTGGTTTTATTTGTATCAAGAAGAAATTGCCAAATCTCCAAACAGTGTAAACTAGAATCACTTCGGTTAAAAGTGGGATAACTTCTTCATCATAACTCCAATGATATTGATTCAACTCCAGGGTGATTCTACACTGATTAATGAGTCCAAATCAAGCTTCTTACATCGTGATTCATTCTGGTTTTATTAGTATCAAGAATAAATTGCCAAATCTCCAAACAGGGTAAACTGGAGTCACTTCGGTAAAAAGTGGGAAAACATCTTCATCATAACTCCTATGATCTTGATTCAACTTCAGGGTGATTCTACACTGATTTATGAGTCCAGATCAAGATTCTTACATCTTGATTCATTATAGTTTTATTAGTATCAAGAAGAAATTGCCTACTCTCCAAACAGGGCAAACTGGAATCACTTCGGTTAAAAGTGGGATAACTTCTTCATCATAACTCCAATGATATTGATTCAACTTCAGGGTGATTATCCACTGATTTATGAGTCAAAATAAAGCTTCTTACATCTTGATACATTCTGGTTTGATTAGAATCAAGAAGAAATTGCCAAATCTCCAAACATGGATAACTGGAGTCACTTCGGTTAAAAGTGGGATAACTTCTTCATCGTAACTCTTATGATCTTGATTCAACTTCAGGATGAATCTACACTGATTTATGAGTCCAAATCAAGATTCTTACATCTTGATTCATTCTGGTTTGATTAGAATCAAGAAGAAATTGCCAAATCTCCAAACAGGGTAAACTGGAATCACTTCGGTTAAAAGTGGGATAACTTCTTCATCATAACTCCTATGATTTTGATTCAACTTCAGGGTGATTCTAAACTGATTTATGAGTCCAAATCAAGATTCTTACATCGTGATTTATTCTGGTTTTATTTGTATAAAGAAGAAATTGCCAAATCTCCAAACAGGGTAAACTAGAATCACTTCGGTTAAAAGTGGGATAACTTCTTCATCATAACTGCTATGATCTTGATTCAACTTCAGGGTGATTCTACACTGATTTATGAGTCCAAATCAAGCTTCTTACATCGTGATTCATTCTGGTTTTATTAGTATCAAGAAGAAATTGCCAACTCTCCAAACAGGATAAACTGAAATCACTTCGGTTAAAAGTGGGATAACTTCTTCATCATAACTCCAATGATATTGATTCAACTTCACGGTGATTATCCACTGATTTATGATTCCAAATAAAGCTTCTTACATCTTGATTCATTCTGGTTTGATTAGAATCAAGAAGAAATTGCCAAATCTCCAAACAGGGTAAACTGGAGTCACTTCGGTAAAAAGTGGGATAACTTCTTCATCATAACTCCTATGATCTTGATTCAACTTCAGGGTGATTCTACACTGATTTATGAGTCCAGATCAAGATTCTTACATCTTGATTCATTATGGTTTTATTAGTATCAAGAAGAAATTGCCAACTCTCCAAACAGGGCAAACTGGAATCACTTCGGTTAAAAGTGGGATAACTTCTTCATCATAACTCCTATGATCTTGATTCAACTTCAGGGTGATTCTACACTGATTTATGAGTCCAAATCAAGATTCTTACATCTTGATTCATTCTGGTTTTATTAGTATCAAGAAGAAATTGCCAAATCTCCAAACAGGGTAAACTGGAATCACTTCGGTTAAAAGTGGGATAACTTCTTCATCATAACTCCAATGATATTGATTCAACTTCAGGGTGATCTACACTGATTTATGAGTCCAAATAAGCTTCTTACATCTTGATTCATTCTGGTTTGATTAGAATCAAGAAGAAATTGCCAAATCTCCAAACAGGGTAAACTGGAATCACTTCGGTTAAAAGTGGGATAACTTCTTCATCATAACTCCTATGATTTTGATTCAACTTCAGGGTGATTCTAAACTGATTTATGAGTCCAAATCAAGATTCTTACATCGTGATTTATTCTGGTTTTATTTGTATCAAGAAGAAATTGCCAAATCTCCAAACAGGGTAAACTAGAATCCTTCGGTTAAAAGTGGGATAACTTCTTCATCATAACTCCAATGATATTGATTCAACTCCAGGGTGATTCTACACTGATTAATAAGTCCAAATCAAGCTTCTTACATCGTGATTCATTCTGGTTTTATTAGAATCAAGAATAAATTGCCAAATCTCCAAACAGGGTAAACTGGAGTCACTTCGGTAAAAAGTGGGAAAACATCTTCATCATAACTCCTATGATCTTGATTCAACTTCAGGGTGATTCTACACTGTTTTATGAGTCCAGATCAAGATTCTTACATCTTGATTCATTATGGTTTTATTAGTATCAAGAAGAAATTGCCAACTCTCCAAACAGGGCAAACTGGAATCACTTCGGTTAAAAGTGGGATAACTTCTTCATCATAACTCCAATGATATTGATTCAACTTCAGGGTGATTATCCACTGATTTATGATTCCAAATAAAGCTTCTTACATCTTGATTCATTCTGGTTTGATTAGAATCAAGAACAAATTACCAAATCTCCAAACTGGGTAAAATGGAGTCACTTCGGTTAAAAGTGGGATAACTTCTTCATCATAACTCCTATGATCTTGATTCAACTTCAGGGTGATTCTAAACTGATTTATGAGTCCAAATGAAGATTCTTACATCGTGATTCATTCTGGTTTTATTAGTATCAAGAATAAATTTCCAAATCTCCAAAAAGGATAAACTGGAATCACTTCGGTTAAAAGTGGAATAACATCTTCATCTTAACTCCTATGATATTGATTCAAAATCAGGGTGATTATCCAATGATTTATGATTCCAAATAAAGCTTCTTACATCTTGATTCATTCTGGTTTGATTAGAATCAAGAAGAAATTGCCAAATCTCCAAACATGGTAAACTGGAGTCACTTCGGTTAAAATTGGGATATTTTCTTCATCATAACTCCTATTATCTTGATTCAACTCCAGAGTGATTCTACACTGATTAATGAGTCCAAATCAATCTTCTTACAACGTGATTCTTTCTGGTTTTATTAGTATCAAGAATAAATTGCCAAATATCCAAACAGGATAAACTGGAGTCACTTCGATAAAAAATGGGATAACATCTTCATCATAACTCCTATGATCTTTATTCAACTTCAGGGTGATTCTACACTGATTTATGAGTCCAGATCAGGATTCTTACATCTTGATTCATTATGGTTTTATTAGTATCAAGAAGAAATTGCCAACTCTCCAAACAGGGCAAACTGGAATCACTTCGGTTAAAAGTGGGATAACTTCTTCATCATAACTCCAATGATATTGATTCAACTTCACGGTGATTATCCACTGATTTATGATTCCAAATAAAGCTTCTTACATCTTGATTCATTCTGGTTTGATTAGAATCAAGACGAAATTGCCAAATCTCCAAACATGGTAAACTGGAGTCACTTCGGTTAAAAGTGGGATAACTTCTTCATCATAACACCTATGATCTTGATTCAACTTCAGGGTGATTCTAAACTGATTTATGAGTCCAAATCAAGATTCTTACATCGTGATTCATTCTGGTTTTATTAGTATCAAGAATAAATTGCCAAATGTCCAAAAAGGATAAACTGAAATCACTTTGGTTAAAAGTGGAATAACATCTTCATCATAACTCCTATGATATTGATTCAAAATCAGGGTGATTATCCACTGATTTATGAGTCCAAATAAAGCTTCTTAATTCTTGATTCATTCTGGTTTGATTAGAATCAAGAAGAAATTGCCAAATCTCCAAACAGGGTAAACTGGAGTCACTTCGATTAAAAGTGGGATAACTTCTTCATCATAACTCCAATGATATTGATTCAACTCCAGGGTGATTCTACACTGATTAATAAGTCCAAATCAAGCTTCTTACATCGTGATTCATTCTGGTTTTATTAGTATCAAGAATAAATTGCCAAATCTCCAAACATGGTAAACTGGAGTCACTTCGGTAAAAACTGGGATAACATCTTCATCATAACTCCTATGATCTTGATTCAACTTCAGGGTGATTCTACACTGATTTATGAGTCCAGATCAAGATTCTTACATCTTGATTCATTATGGATTTATTAGTATCAAGAAGAAATTGCCAACTCTCCAAACAGGGCAAACTGGAATCACTTCGGTTAAAAGTGGGATAACTTCTTCATCATAACTCCAATGATATTGATTCAACTTCATGGTGATTATCCACTGATTTATGATTCCAAATAAAGCTTCTTACATCTTGATTTATTCTGGTTTGATTAGAATCAAGAAGAAATTGCCAAATCTCCAAACATGGTAAACTGGAGTCACTTCGGTTAAAAGTGGGATAACTTCTTCATCATAACACCTATGATCTTGATTCAACTTCAGGGTGATTCTAAACTGATTTATGAGTCCAAATGAAGATTCTTACATCGTGATTCATTCTGGTTTTATTAGTATCAAGAAGAAATTGTCAACTCTCCAAACAGGACAAACTGGAATCACTTCGGTTAAAAGTGGGATAACTTCTTCATCATAACTCCAATGATATTGATTCAACTCCAGGGTGATTCTACACTGATTAATAAGTCCAAATCAAGCTTCTTACATCGTGATTCATTCTGGTTTTGATTAGAATCAAGAAGAAATTGCCAAATCTCCAAACAGGGTAAACTGGAGTCACTTCGGTAAAAAGTGGGAAAACATCTTCATCATAACTCCTATGATCTTGATTCAATTTCAGGGTGATTCTACACTGATTTATGAGTCCCAATCAAGATTCTTACATCTTGATTCATTCTGGTTTTATTAGTATCAAGAAGAACTCTCCAAACAGGACAAACTGGAATCACTTTGGTTAAAAGTGGGATAAGTTCTTCATCATAACTTCAATGATATTGATTCATCTTCAGGGTGATTATCCACTGATTTATGAGTCAAAATAAAGCTTCTTACATCTTGATACATTCTGTTTTGATTAGAATCAAGAAGAAATTGCCAACTCTCCAAACAGGGTAAACTTGAATCACTTCGGTTAAAAGTGGGATAACTTCTTCATCATAACTCCAATGATATTGATTCAACTTCAGGATGAATATACACTGATTTATGAGTCCAGATCAAGATTCTTACATCTTGATTCATTATGGTTTTATTAGTATCAAGAAAAAATTGCCAACTCTCCAAACAGGGCAAACTGGAATCACTTCGGTTAAAAGTGGGAAAACATCTTCATCATAACTCCTATGATCTTGATTCAACTTCAGGGTGATTCTACACTGATTTATGAGTCCCAATCAAGATTCTTACATCTTGATTCATTCTGGTTTTATTAGTATCAAGAAGAAATTGCCAACTCTCCAAATAGGACAAACTGGAATCACTTTGGTTAAAAGTGGGATAAGTTCTTCATCATAACTTCAATGATATTGATTCATCTTCAGGGTGATTATCCACTGATTTATGAGTCAAATAAAGCTTCTTACATCTTGATACATTCTGGTTTGATTAGAATCAAGAAGAAATTGCCAAACTCTCCAAACAGGGTAAACTGGAATCACTTCGGTTAAAAGTGGGATAACTTCTTCATCATAACTCCAATGATATTGTTTCAACTTCAGGATGAATTCTACACTGATTTATGAGTCCAGATAAAGATTCTTACATCTTGATTCATTATAGTTTTATTAGTATCAAGAAGAAATTGCCTACTCTCCAAACAGGGCAAACTGGAATCACTTCGGTTAAAAGTGGGATAACTTCTTCATCATAACTCCAATGATATTGATTCAACTTCAGGGTGATTATCCACTGATTTATGAGTCAAAATAAAGCTTCTTACATCTTGATACATTCTGGTTTGATTAGAATCAAGAAGAAATTGCCAAATCTCCAAACATGGATAACTGGAGTCACTTCGGTTAAAAGTGGGATAACTTCTTCATCGTAACTCTTATGATCTTGATTCAACTTCAGGATGAATCTACACTGATTTAAGAGTCCAAATCAAAGATTCTTACATCTTGATTCATTCTGGTTTGATTAGAATCAAGAAGAAATTGCCAAATCTCCAAACAGGGTAAACTGGAATCACTTCGGTTAAAAGTGGGATAACTTCTTCATCATAACTCCTATGATTTTGATTCAACTTCAGGGTGATTCTAAACTGATTTATGAGTCCAAATCAAGATTCTTACATCGTGATTTATTCTGGTTTTACTTGTATAAAGAAGAAATTGCAAATCTCCAAACAGGGTAAACTAGAATCACTTCGGTTAAAAGTGGGATAACTTCTTCATCATAACTGCTATGATCTTGATTCAACTTCAGGGTGATTCTACACTGATTTATGAGTCCAAATCAATCTTCTTACATCGTGATTCATTCTGGTTTTATTAGTATCAAGAAGAAATTGCCAACTCTCCAAACAGGATAAACTGAAATCACTTCGGTTAAAAGTGGGATAACTTCTTCATCATAACTCCAATGATATTGATTCAACTTCACGGTGATTATCCACTGATTTATGATTCCAATTAAAGCTTCTTACATCTTGATTCATTCTGGTTTGATTAGAATCAAGAAGAAATTGCCAAATCTCCAAACAGGGTAAACATGAGTCACTTCGGTAAAAAGTGGGATAACTTCTTCATCATAACTCCTATGATCTTGATTCAACTTCAGGGTGATTCTACACTGATTTATGAGTCCAGATCAAGATTCTTACATCTTGATTCATTATGGTTTTATTAGTATCAAGAAGAAATTGCCAACTCTCCAAACAGGGCAAACTGGAATCACTTCGGTTAAAAGTGGGAAAACATCTTCATCATAACTCCTATGATCTTGATTCAACTTCACGGTGATTCTACACTGATTTATGAGTCCCAATCAAGATTCTTACATCTTGATTCATTCTGGTTTTATTAGTATCAAGAAGAAATTGCCAACTCTCCAAACAGGACAAACTGGAATCACTTTGGTTAAAAGTGGGATAACTTCTTCATCATAACTTCAATGATATTGATTCATCTTCAGGGTGATTATCCACTGATTTATGAGTCAAAATAAAGCTTCTTACATCTTGATACATTCTGTTTTGATTAGAATCAAGAAGAAATTGCCAACTCTCCAAACAGTATAAACTTGAATCACTTCGGTTAAAAGTGGGATAACTTCTTCATCATAACTCCAATGATATTGATTCAACTTCACGGTGATTATCCACTAATTTATGATTCCAAATAAAGCTTCTTACATCTTGATTCATTCTGGTTTGATTAGAATCAAGAAGAAATTGCCAAATCTCCAAACAGGGTAAACTGGAGTCACTTCGGTTAAAAGTGGGATAACTTCTTCATCATAACTCCTATGATTTGATTCAACTTCAGGGTGATTCTAAACTGATTTATGAGTCCAAATCAAGATTCTTACATCGTGATTTATTCTGGTTTTACTTGTATAAAGAAGAAATTGCCAAATCTCCAAACAGGGTAAACTAGAATCACTTCGGTTAAAAGTGGGATAACTTCTTCATCATAACTGCTATGATCTTGATTCAACTTCAGGGTGATTCTACACTGATTTATGAGTCCAAATCAATCTTCTTACATCGTGATTCATTCTGGTTTTATTAGTATCAAGAAGAAATTGCCAACTCTCCAAACAGGATAAACTGAAATCACTTCGGTTAAAAGTGGGATAACTTCTTCATCATAACTCCAATGATATTGATTCAACTTCACGGTGATTATCCACTGATTTATGATTCCAAGTAAATCTTCTTAGATCGTGATTCATTCTGGTTTGATTAGAATCAAGAAGAAATTGCCAAATCTCCAAACAGGGTAAAAAGGAGTCACTTCGGTAAAAAGTGGGATAACTTCTTCATCATAACTCCTATGATCTTGATTCAACTTCAGGGTGATTCTACACTGATTTATGAGTCCAGATCAAGATTCTTACATCTTGATTCATTATGGTTTTATTAGTATCAAGAAGAAATTGCCAACTCTCCAAACAGGGCAAACTGGAATCACTTCGGTTAAAAGTGGGAAAACATCTTCATCATAACTCCTATGATCTTAATTCAACTTCAGGGTGATTCTACCCTGATTTATGAGTCCCAATCAAGATTCTTACATCTTGATTCATTCTGGTTTTATTAGTATCAAGAAGAAATTGCCAACTCTCCAAACAGGACAAACTGGAATCACTTTGGTTAAAAGTGGGATAACTTCTTCATCATAACTTCAATGATATTGATTCATCTTCAGGGTGATTATCCACTGATTTATGAGTCAAAATAAAGCTTCTTACATCTTGATTCATTCTGTTTTGATTAGAAGCAAGAAGAAATTGCCAACTCTCCAAACAGGGTAAACTTGAATCACTTCGGTTAAAAGTGGGATAACTTCTTCATCATAACTCCAATGATATTGATTCAACTTCACGGTGATTATCCACTAATTTATGATTCCAAATAAAGCTTCTTACATCTTGATTCATTCTGGTTTGATTAGAATCAAGAAGAAATTGCCAAATCTCCAAACAGGGTAAACTGGAGTCACTTCGGTTAAAAGTGGGATAACTTCTTCATCATAACTCCTATGATCTTGATTCAACTTCAGGGTGATTCTACACTGATTTATGAGTCCAGATCAATATTTTTACATCTTGATTCATTATGGTTTTATTAGTATCAAGTAGAAATTACCAACTCTCCAAACAGGCAAACTGGAATCACTTCGGTTAAAAGTGGGATAACTTCTTCATCATAACTCCTATGATCTTGATTTAACTTCAGGGTGATTATCCACTGATTTATGAGTCCAAATAAAGTTTCTTACATCTTGATTCATTCTGGTTTGATTAGAATCAAGAAGAAATTGCCAAATCTCCAAACAGGGTAAACTGGAGTCACTTCGGTTAAAAGTGGGATAACTTCTTCATCATAACTCCTATGATATTGATTCAACTTTAAGATGATTATACACTGATTTATGAGTCCAAATCAAGATTCTTATATCTTGATTCATTCTGGTTTGATTAGAATCAAGAAGAAATTGCCAACTCTCCAAACATGGCAAACTGGAATCACTTCAGTTAAAAGTGGGATAACTTCAGGGTGATTATCCACTGATTTATGATTCCAAATAAAGCTTCTTACATCTTGATTCATTCTGATTTGATTAGAATCAAGAAGAAATTTTCAAATCTCCAAACATGGTAAACTGGAGTCACTTCGGTTAAAAGTGGGATAACTTCTTAATCATAACTCCTATGATCTTGATTCAACTTCAGGGTGATTCTACACTGATTTATGAGTCCAAATCAAGCTTCTTACATCATGATTCTTTCAGGTTTTATTAGTATCAAGAAGAAATTGCCAACTCTCCAAACATGGCAAACTGGAATCACTTCGGTTAAAAGTAGGATAACTTCTTCATCATAACTCCAATGATATTGATTTAACTTCAGGGTGATAATCCACTGATTTATGATTCCAAATAAAGCTTCTTACATCTTGATTCATTCTGGTTTGATTAGAATCAAGAAAAAATTGCCAAATCTCCAAACAGGGTAAAGTGGAGTCACTTCGGTTAAATGTGGGATAACTTCTTCATCATAACTTCTATGATCTTGATTCAACTTCATGATGATTCTACACTGATTTATGACTCCAAATCAAGATTCTTACATCTTGATTCATTCTGGTTTGATTAGAATCAAGAAGAAATATTCAAATCTCCAAACAGGGTAAACTGGAATCACTTCGGTTAAAAGTGGGATAACTTCTTCATCATAACTCCTATGATCTTGATTCAACTTCAGGGTGATTCTAAACTGATTTATGAGTCCAAATCAAGATTCTTACATCGTGATTCATTCTGGTTGTATTAGTATCAAGAATAAATTGCCAAATCTCCAAAAAGGATAAACTGGAATCACTTCGGTTAAAAGTGGAATAACATCTTCATCATAACTCCTATGATATTTATTCAAAATCAGGGTGATTATCCACTGATTTATGAGTCCAAATAAAGCTTCTTACATCTTTATTCATTCTGGTTTGATTAGAATCAAGAAGAAATTGCCAAATCTCCAAACAGGATAAACTGGAGTCACTTCGGTTAAAATTGGGATAACTTCTTCATCATAACTCTTATGATCTTGATTCAACTCCAGGGTGATTCAACACTGATTAATGAGTCCAAATTAATCTTCTTACATCATGATTCTTTCTGGTTTTATTAGTATCAAGAATAAATTGCCAAATATCCAAACAGGATAAACTGGAGTCACTTCGGTAAAAAGTGGGATAACATCTTCATCATAACTCCTATGATCTTGATTCAACTTCAGGGTGATTCTACACTGATTTATGAGTCCATATCAAGATTCTTACATCTTGATTCATTATGGTTTTATTAGTATCAAGAAGAAATTGCCAACTCTCCAAACAGGGCAAACTGGAATCACTTCGGTTAAAAGTGGGATAACTTCTTCATCATAACTCCAATGATATTGATTCAACTTCACGGTGATTATCCACTGATTTATGATTCCAAATAAAGCTTCTTACATCTTGATTCATTCTGTTTTGATTAGAATCAAGACGAAATTGCCAAATCTCCAAACAGGGTAAAAAGGAGTCACTTCGGTAAAAAGTGGGATAACTTCTTCATCATAACTCCTATGATCTTGATTCAACTTCAGGGTGATTCTACACTGATTTATGAGTCCAGATCAAGATTCTTACATCTTGATTCATTATGGTTTTATTAGTATCAAGAAGAAATTGCCAACTCTCCAAACAGGGCAAACTGGAATCACTTTGGTTAAAAGTGGGAAAACATCTTCATCATAACTCCTATGATCTTGATTCAACTTCAGGGTGATTCTACACTGATTTATGAGTCCCAATCAAGATTCTTACATCTTGATTCATTCTGGTTTTATTAGTATCAAGAAGAAATTGCCAACTCTCCAAACAGGACAAACTGGAATCACTTTGGTTAAAAGTGGGATAACTTCTTCATCATAACTTCAATGATATTGATTCATCTTCAGGGTGATTATCCACTGATTTATGAGTCAAAATAAAGCTTCTTACATCTTGATACATTATGTTTTGATTAGAATCAAGAAGAAATTGCCAACTCTCCAAACAGGGTAAACTTGAATCACTTCGGTTAAAAGTGGGATAACTTCTTCATCATAACTCCAATGATATTGTTTCAACTTCAGGATGAATCTACACTGATTTATGAGTCCAGATAAAGATTCTTACATCTTGATTCATTATAGTTTTATTAGTATCAAGAAGAAATTGCCTACTCTCCAAACAGGGCAAACTGGAATCACTTCGGTTAAAAGTGGGATAACTTCTTCATCATAACTCCAATGATATTGATTCAACTTCAGGGTGATTATCCACTGATTTATGAGTCAAAATAAAGCTTCTTACATCTTGATACATTCTGGTTTGATTAGAATCAAGAAGAAATTGCCAAATCTCCAAACATGGATAACTGGAGTCACTTCGGTTAAAAGTGGGATAACTTCTTCATCGTAACTCTTATGATCTTGATTCAACTTCAGGATGAATCTACACTGATTTAAGAGTCCAAATCAAGATTCTTACATCTTGATTTATTCTGGTTTGATTAGAATCAAGAAGAAATTACCAAATCTCCAAACAGGGTAAACTGGAATCACTTCGGTTAAAAGTGGGATAACTTCTTCATCATAACTCCTATGATTTTGATTCAACTTCAGGGTGATTCTAAACTGATTTATGAGTCCAAATCAAGATTCTTACATCGTGATTTATTCTGGTTTTACTTGTATAAAGAAGAAATTGCCAAATCTCCAAACAGGGTAAACTAGAATCACTTCGGTTAAAAGTGGGATAACTTCTTCATCATAACTGCTATGATCTTGATTCAACTTCAGGGTGATTCTACACTGATTTATGAGTCCAAATCAATCTTCTTACATCGTGATTCATTCTGGTTTTATTAGTATCAAGAAGAAATTGCCAACTATCCAAACAGGATAAACTGAAATCACTTCGGTTAAAAGTGGGATAACTTCTTCATCATAACTCTAATGATATTGATTCAACTTCACGGTGATTATCCACTGATTTATGATTCCAATTAAAGCTTCTTACATCTTGATTCATTCTGGTTTGATTAGAATCAAGAAGAAATTGCCAAATCTCCAAACAGGGTAAACAGGAGTCACTTCGGTAAAAAGTGGGATAACTTCTTCATCATAACTCCTATGATCTTGATTCAACTTCAGGGTGATTCTACACTGATTTATGAGTCCAGATCAAGATTCTTACATCTTGATTCATTATGGTTTTATTAGTATCAAGAAGAAATTGCCAACTCTCCAAACAGGGCAAACTGGAATCACTTCGGTTAAAAGTGGGAAAACATCTTCATCATAACTCCTATGATCTTGATTCAACTTCACGGTGATTCTACACTGATTTATGAGTCCCAATAAAGATTCTTACATCTTGATTCATTCTGGTTTTATTAGTATCAAGAAGAAATTGCCAACTCTCCAAACAGGACAAACTGGAATCACTTTGGTTAAAAGTGGGATAACTTCTTCATCATAACTTCAATGATATTGATTCATCTTCAGGGTGATTATCCACTGATTTATGAGTCAAAATAAAGCTTCTTACATCTTGATACATTCTGTTTTGATTAGAATCAAGAAGAAATTGCCAACTCTCCAAACAGTGTAAACTTGAATCACTTCGGTTAAAAGGGGGATAACTTCTTCACCATAACTCCAATGATATTGATTCAACTTCACGGTGATTATCCACTAATTTATGATTCCAAATAAAGCTTCTTACATCTTGATTCATTCTGGTTTGATTAGAATCAAGAAGAAATTGCCAAATCTCCAAACAGGGTAAACTGGAGTCACTTCGGTTAAAAGTGGGATAACTTCTTCATCATAACTCCTATGATTTTGATTCAACTTCAGGGTGATTCTAAACTGATTTATGAGTCCAAATCAAGATTCTTACATCGTGATTTATTCTGGTTTTACTTGTATAAAGAAGAAATTGCCAAATCTCCAAACAGGGTAAACTAGAATCACTTCGGTTAAAAGTGGGATAACTTCTTCATCATAACTGCTATGATCTTGATTCAACTTCAGGGTGATTCTACGCTGATTTATGAGTCCAAATCAATCTTCTTACATCGTGATTCATTCTGGTTTTATTAGTATCAAGAAGAAATTGCCAACTCTCCAAACAGGATAAACTGAAATCACTTCGGTTAAAAGTGGGATAACTTCTTCATCATAACTCCAATGATATTGATTCAACTTCACGGTGATTATCCACTGATTTATGATTCCAAGTAAAGCTTCTTACATCTTGATTCATTCTGGTTTGATTAGAATCAAGAAGAAATTGCCAAATCTCCAAACAGGGTAAAAAGGAGTCACTTCGGTAAAAAGTGGGATAACTTCTTCATCATAACTCCTATGATCTTGATTCAACTTCAGGGTGATTCTACACTGATTTATGAGTCCAGATCAAGATTCTTACATCTTGATTCATTATGGTTTTATTAGTATCAAGAAGAAATTGCCAACTCTCCAAACAGGGCAAACTGGAATCACTTCGGTTAAAAGTGGGAAAACATCTTCATCATAACTCCTATGATCTTGATTCAACTTCAGGGTGATTCTACACTGATTTATGAGTCCCAATCAAGATTCTTACATCTTGATTCATTCTGGTTTTATTAGTATCAAGAAGAAATTGCCAACTCTCCAAACAGGACAAACTGGAATCACTTTGGTTAAAAGTGGGATAACTTCTTCATCATAACTTCAATGATATTGATTCATCTTCAGGGTGATTATCCACTGATTTATGAGTCAAAATAAAGCTTCTTACATCTTGATTCATTCTGTTTTGATTAGAAGCAAGAAGAAATTGCCAACTCTCCAAACAGGGTAAACTTGAATCACTTCGGTTAAAAGTGGGATAACTTCTTCATCATAACTCCAATGATATTGATTCAACTTCACGGTGATTATCCACTAATTTATGATTCAAAATAAAGCTTCTTACATCTAGATTCATTCTGGTTTGATTAGAATCAAGAAGAAATTGCCAAATCTCCAAACAGGGTAAACTGGAGTCACTTCGGTTAAAAGTGGGATAACTTCTTCATCATAACTCCTATGATCTTGATTCAACTTCAGGGTGATTCTACACTGATTTATGAGTCCAGATCAATATTTTTACATCTTGATTCATTATGGTTTTATTAGTATCAAGAAGAAATTACTAACTCTCCAAACAGGCAAACTGGAATCACTTCGGTTAAAAGTGGGATAACTTCTTCATCATAACTCCTATGATCTTGATTTAACTTCAGGGTGATTATCCACTGATTTATGAGTCCAAATAAAGTTTCTTACATCTTGATTCATTCTGGTTTGATTAGAATCAAGAAGAAATTGCCAAATCTCCAAACAGGGTAAACTGGAGTCACTTCGGTTAAAAGTGGGATAACTTCTTCATCATAACTCCTATGATATTGATTCAACTTTAAGATGATTATACACTGATTTATGAGTCCAAATCAAGATTCTTATATCTTGATTCATTCTGGTTTGATTAGAATCAAGAAGAAATTGCCAACTCTCCAAACATGGCAAACTGGAATCACTTCAGTTAAAAGTGGGATAACTTCAGGGTGATTATCCACTGATTTATGATTCCAAATAAAGCTTCTTACATCTTGATTCATTTTGGTTTGATTAGAATCAAGAAGAAATTTTCAAATCTCCAAACATGGTAAACTGGAGTCACTTCGGTTAAAAGTGGGATAACTTCTTAATCATAACTCCTATGATCTTGATTCAACTTCAGGGTGATTCTACACTTATTTATGAGTCCAAATAAAGCTTCTTACATCATGATTCATTCAGGTTTTATTAGTATCAAGAAGAAATTGCCAACTCTCCAAACATGGCAAACTGGAATCACTTCGGTTAAAAGTAGGATAACTTCTTCATCATAACTCCAATGATATTGATTTAACTTCAGGGTGATAATCCACTAATTTATGATTCCAAATCAAGCTTCTTACATCTTGATTCATTCTGGTTTGATTAGAATCAAGAAAAAATTGCCAAATCTCCAAACAGGGTAAAGTGGAGTCACTTCGGTTAAATGTGGGATAACTTCTTCATCATAACTTGTATGATCTTGATTCAACTTCATGATGATTCTACACTGATTTATGACTCCAAATCAAGATTCTTACATCTTGATTCATTCTGGTTTGATTAGAATCAAGAAGAAATTGCCAAATCTCCAAACAGGGTAAACTGGAGTCACTTCGGTTAAAATTGGGATAACTTCTTCATCATAACTCTTATGATCTTGATTCAACTCCAGGGTGATTCTACACTGATTAATGAGTCCAAATTAATCTTCTTACATCGTGATTCTTTCTGGTTTTATTAGTATCAAGAATAAATTGCCAAATATCCAAACAGGATAAACTGGAGTCACTTCGGTAAAAAGTGGGATAACATCTTCATCATAACTCCTATGATCTTGATTCAACTTCAGGGTGATTCTACACAGATTTATGAGTCCATATCAAGATTCTTACATCTTGATTCATTATGGTTTTATTAGTATCAAGAAGAAATTGCCAACTCTCCAAAAAGGGCAAACTGGAATCACTTCGGTTAAAAGTGGGATAACTTCTTCATCATAACTCCAATGATATTGATTCAACTTCACGGTGATTATCCACTGATTTATGATTCCAAATAAAGCTTCTTACATCTTGATTCATTCTGGTTTGATTAGAATCAAGACGAAATTGCCAAATCTCCAAACATGGTAAACTGTAGTCACTTCGGTTAAAAGTGGGATAACTTCTTCATCATAACACCTATGATCTTGATTCAACTTCAGGGTGATTCTAAACTGATTTATGAGTCCAAATCAAGATTCTTACATCGTGATTCATTCTGGTTTTATTAGTATCAAGAATAAATTGCCAAATGTCCAAAAAGGATAAACTGAAATCACTTTGGTTAAAAGTGGAATAACATCTTCATCATAACTCCTATGATATTGATTCAAAATCAGGGTGATTATCCACTGATTTATGAGTCCAAATAAAGCTTCTTACATCTTGATTCATTCTGGTTTGATTAGAATCAAGAAGAAATTGCCAAATCTCCAAACAGGGTAAACTGGAGTCACTTCGGTTAAAATTGGGATAACTTCTTCATCATAACTCATATGATCTTGATTCAACTCCAGGGTGATTCTACACTGATTAATGAGTCCAAATCAATCTTCTTACATCCTGATTCATTCTGGTTTTATTAGTATCAAGAATAAATTGCCTAATATCCAAACAGGATAAACTGGAGTCACTTCGGTAAAAAGTGGGATAACATCTTCATCATAACTCCTATGATCTTGATTCAACTTCAGGGTGATTCTACACTGATTTATGAGTCCAGATCAAGATTCTTACAACTTGATTCATTATGGTTTTATTAGTATCAAGAAGAAATTGCCAACTCTCCAAACAGGGCAAACTGGAATCACTTCGATTAAAAGTGGGGTAACTTCTTCATCATAACTCCTATGATCTTGATTTAACTTCAGGGTGATTATCCACTGATTTATGAGTCCAAATAAAGCTTCTTACATCTTGATTCATTCTGGTTCGATTAGAATCAAGAAGAAATTGTCAAATCTCCAAACAGGGTAAACTGGAGTCACTTCAGTTAAAAGTGGGATAACTTCTTCATCATAACTCCTATGATCTTGATTCAACTTCAGGGTGATTCTAAACTGATTTATGATTACAAATCAAGATTCTTACATCGTGATTCATTCAGGTTTTATTTGTATCAAGAAGAAATTGCCAAATCTCCAAAAAGGGTAAACTAGAATCACTTCGATTAAAAGTGGG
The DNA here is from genome assembly GCA_905132885.1 of Moricandia moricandioides. Lineage (NCBI taxonomy): Eukaryota > Viridiplantae > Streptophyta > Magnoliopsida > Brassicales > Brassicaceae > Moricandia > Moricandia moricandioides. Next base: position 12,429 of record CAJHQQ010003895.1, on the reverse strand, counting down.
ATAACTTCTTCATCATAACTCCAATGATATTGATTCAACTCCAGGGTGATTCTACACTGCTTAATAAGTCCAAATCAAGCTTCTTACATCGTGATTCATTCTGGTTTTATTAGTACCAAGAATAAATTGCCAAATCTCCAAACATGGTAAACTGGAGTCACTTCGGTAAAAACTGGGATAACATCTTCATCATAACTCCTATGATCTTGATTCAACTTCAGGGTGATTCTACACTGATTTATGAGTCCAGATCAAGATTCTTACATCTTGATTCATTATGGTTTTATTAGTATCAAGAAGAAATTGCCAACTCTCCAAACAGGGCAAACTGGAATCACTTCGGTTAAAAGTGGGATAACTTATTCATCATAACTCCAATGATATTGATTCAACTTCATTGTGATTATCCAATGATTTATGATTCCAAATAAAGCTTCTTACATCTTGATTTATTCTGGTTTGATTAGAATCAAGATGAAATTGCCAAATCTCCAAACATGGTAAACTGGAGTCACTTCGGTTAAAAGTGGGATAACTTCTTCATCATAACACCTATGATCTTGATTCAACTTCAGGGTGATTCTAAACTGATTTATGAGTCCAAATCAATCTTCTTACATCGTGATTCATTCTGGTTTTATTAGTATCAAGAATAAATTACCAAATCTCCAAAAAGGATAAACTGAAATCACTTTGGTTAAAAGTGGAATAACATCTTCATCATAACTCCTATGATAATGATTCAAAATCAGGGTGATTATCCACTGATTTATGAGTCCAAATAAAGCTTCTTACATCTTGATTCATTCTGGTTTGATTAGAATCAAGAAGAAATTGTCAAATCTCCAAACAGGGTAAACTGGAGTCACTTCGGTTAAAATTGGGATAACTTCTTCATCATAACTCATATGATCTTGATTCAACTCCAGGGTGATTCTACACTGATTAATGAGTCCAAATCAATCTTCTTACATCGTGATTCATTCTGGTTTTATAAGTATCAAGAATAAATTGCCAAATATCCAAACAGGATAAACTAGAATCACTTCGGTAAAAAGTGGGATAACATCTTCATCATAACTCCTATGATCTTGATTCAAATTCAGGGTGATTATACACTGATTTATGAGTCCAGATCAAGATTCTTACATCTTGATTTATTATGGCTTTATTATTATTATCAAGAAGAAATTGCCAACTCTCCAAACAGGGCAAACTGGAATCACTTCGGTTAAAAGTGGGATAACTTCTTCATCATAACTCCTATGATCTTGATTTAACGTCAGGGTGATTATCCACTGATTTATGAGTCCAAATAAAGCTTCTTACATCTTGATTCATTCTGGTTTGATTAGAATCAAGAAGAAATTGCCAAATCTCCAAACATGGTAAACTGGAGTCACTTCGGTTAAAACTGGGATAACTTCTTCATCAGAACTCCTATGATCTTGATTCAACTTCAGGGTGATTCTACACTGATTTATGAGTCCAGATCAAGATTCTTACATCTTGATTCATTATGATTTTATTAGTATCAAGAAGAAATTGTCAACTCTCCAAACAGGACAAACTGGAATCACTTCGGTTAAAAGTGGGATAACTTCTTCATCATAACTCCTATGATCTTGATTTAACTTCAGGGTGATTATCCACTGATTTATGAGTCCAAATAAAGCTTCTTACATCTTGATTCATTCTGCTTTGATTAGAATCAAGAACAAATTGCCAAATCTCCAAACAGGGTAAACTGGAGTCACTTCGGTAAAAAGTGGGATAACATCTTCATCATAACTCCTATGATCTTGATTCAACTTCAGGGTGATTCTACACTGATTTATGAGTCCAGATCAAGATTCTTACATCTTGATTCATTATGATTTTATTAGTATCAAGAAGAAATTACCAAATCTCCAAACAGGGCAAACTGGAATCACTTCAGTTAAAAGTGGGATAACTTCTTCATCATAACTCCAATGATATTGATTCAACTCCAGGGTGATTCTACACTGATTAATAAGTCCAAATTAAGCTTCTTACATCGTGATTCATTCTGGTTTGATTAGAATCAAGAAGAAATTGCCAAATCTCCAAACAGGGTAAACTAGACTCACTTCGGTAAAAAGTGGGAAAACATCTTCATCATAACTCCTATGATATTGATTCAACTTCAGGGTGATTCTACACTGATTTATGAGTCCCAATCAAGATTCTTACATCTTGATTCATTCTGGTTTTATTAGTATCAAGAAGAAATTGCCAACTCTCCAAACAGGGCAAACTGGAATCACTTTGGTTAAAAGTGGGATAACTTCTTCATCATAACTTCAATGATATTGATTCATCTTCAGGGTGATTATCCACTGATTTTTGAGTCAAAATAAAGCTTCTTACATCTTGATACATTCTGTTTTGATTAGAATCAAGAAGAAATTGCCAACTCTCAAAACAGGGTAAACTTGAATCACTTCGGTTAAAAGTGGGATAACTTCTTCATCATAACTCCAATGATATTGATTCAACTTCACGGTGATTATCCACTGATTTATGATTCCAAATAAAGCTTCTTACATCTTGATTCATTCTGGTTTGATTAGAATCAAGAAGAAATTGCCAAATCTCCAAACAGGGTAAACTGGAGTCACTTCGGTTAAAAGTGGGATACCTTCTTCATCATAACTCCTATGATCTTGATTCAACTTCAGGGTGATTCTACACTGATTTATGAGTCCAGATCAAGATTCTTACATCTTGATTCATTATGGTTTTATTATTATCAAGAAGAAATTACCAACTCTCCAAACAGGGCAAACTGGAATCACTTCGGTTAAAAGTGGGATAACTTCTTCATCATAACTCCTATGATCTTGATTTAACTTCAGGGTGATTATCCACTGATTTATGAGTCCAAATAAAGCTTCTTACATCTTGATTCATTCTGGTTTGATTAGAATCAAGAAGAAATTTCCAAATCTCCAAACAGGGTAAACTGGAGTCACTTCGGTTAAAAGTGGGATAACTTCTTCATCATAACTCCTATGGTATTGATTCAACTTTAAGATGATTATACACTGATTTATGAGTCCAAATCAAGATTCTTATATCTTGATTCATTCTGGTTTGATTAGAATCAAGAAGAAATTGCCAACTCTCCAAACATGGCAAACTGGAATCACTTCAGTTAAAAGTGGGATAACTTCAGGGTGATTATCCACTGATTTATGATTCCAAATAAAGCTTCTTACATCTTGATTCATTCTGGTTTGATTAGAATCAAGAAGAAATTGCCAAATCTCCAAACATGGTAAACTGGAGTCACTTCGGTTAAAAGTGGGATAACTTCTTAATCATAACTCCTATGATCTTGATTCAACTTCAGGGTGATTCTACACTGATTTATGAGTCCTAATAAAGCTTCTTACATCATGATTCATTCAGGTTTTATTAGTATCAAGAAGAAATTGCCAACTCTCCAAACATGGCAAACTAGAATCACTTCGGTTAAAAGTGGGATAACTTCTTCATCATAACTCCAATGATATTGATTTAACTTCAGGGTGATTATCCACTGATTTATGATTCCAAATAAAGCTTCTTACATCTTGATTCATTCTGGTTTGATTAGAATCAAGAAAAAATTGCCAAATCTCCAAACAGGGTAAACTGGAGTCACTTCGGTTAAATGTGGGATAACTTCTTCATCATAACTCCTATAATCTTGATTCAACTTCATGATGATTCTACACTGATTTATGACTCCAAATCAAGATTCTTACATCTTGATTCATTCTGGTTTGATTAGAATCAAGAAGAAATTATCAAATCTCCAAACAGGGTAAACTGGAATCACTTCGGTTAAAAGTGGGATAACTTCTTCATCATAACTCCTATGATCTTGATTCAACTTCAGGGTGATTCTAAACTGATTTATGAGTCCAAATCAAGATTCTTACATCGTGATTCATTCTTGTTTTATTTGTATCAAGAAGAAATTGCCAAATCTCCAAAAAGGGTAAACTAGAATCACTTCGGTTAAAAGTGGGATAACTTCTTCATCATAACTCCAATGATATTGATTCAACTCCAGGGTGATTCTACACTGATTAATAAGTCCAAATCAAGATTCTTACATCGTGATTCATTCTGGTTTTATTAGTATCAAGATTAAATTGCCAAATCTCCAAACAGAGTAAACTGGAGTCACTTCGATAAAAACTGGGAAAACATCTTCATAATAACTCCTATGATCTTGATTCAACTTCAGGGTGATTCTACACTGATTTATTAGTCCAGATCAAGATTCTTACATCTTGATTCATTATGGTTTTATTAGTATCAAGAAGAAATTGCCAACTCTCCAAACAGGGCAAACTGGAATCACTTCGGTTAAAAGTGGGATAACTTCTTCATCATAACTCCAATGATATTGATTCAACTTCAGGGTGATTATCCACTGATTTATGATTCCAAATAAAGCTTCTTACATCTTGATTCGTTCTGGTTTGATTAGAATCAAGAAGAAATTGCCAAATCTCCAAACACGGAAAACTGGAGTCACTTCGGTTAAATGTGGGATAACTTCTTCATCATAACTCCTATGATCTTGATTCAACTTCAGGGTGATTCTACACTGATTTATGAGTCCAGATCAAGATTCTTACATCTTGATTCATTATGGTTTTATTAGTATCAAGAAGAAATTTCCAACTCTCCAAACAGGGTAAACTGGAGTCACTTCGGTTAAAAGTGGGATAACTTCTTCATCATAACTCCTATGATCTTGATTCAACTTCAGGGTGATTCTAAACTGATTTATGAGTCCAAATCAAGATTCTTACAACTTGATTCATTCTGGTTTGATTAGAATCAAGAAGAAATTGCCAAATCTCCAAACAGGGTAAACTATAATCACTTCGGTTAAAAGTGGGATAACTTCTTCATCATAACTCCAATGATATTGATTCAACTCCAGGGTGATTCTACACTGATTAATGAGTCCAAATAAATCTTCTTGCATCTTGATACATTCTGTTTTGATTAGTATCAAGAATAAATTGCCAAATCTCCAAACAGGGTAAACTGGAGTCACTTCGGTAAAAAGTGGGAAAACATCTTCATCATAACTCCTATGTGTTAGAAAATGAAGAACTGAGTGAAGAACCAGAGAGAAAGAGAGTAAACTCGAGAGAGAGAGAGAGGTATACTCGAAACTAAGAGAGACAGTGAAGAAGGACTTGTTTCCTTAGATTGAAGTGAGAATAGGTTACACGATTAAATAGGCAAGTTGCCCTATACAGAGAAATGAATAAACTAAGCTTGCCTAAGTACAGAAATGAATAAACAAAAGGGTTCTGCTCGAGAAGTGGTCTGCTCAAGGCACTGGAAGTGACTTGTCTCCAACGGATGGGAGCTTAAATGGAACATGTGACTTTGCTTATTTTAATCATTCCTCTTGTCCCATAATATCTCCAACGGTCTTCTCTTCTTTCTGATGTCGACCAAGGTGAGTTTAAACTTGCCTTGACTCTGAAGACACGTTAGGTTAAGCTTGGGTGACTTGTGATGCAAGTGTTGTACGGACATGATTGCATTTCAAGTAAGCTCGGATCTTCATCTACATTTTCAAGTGATTCCAGATCCTCCCTTCCTCTTGTTTATTTATTCTCTTTGTCAATACTCCCCCTCAAGCTTAGCCATACAGCATGGTTAAGCTTGGAGACCATGAATACATCCCTCATTAATACGTTTGTGTGTAAAACCCACTGGGATAAAACCACACAAGGAAAAAGAGTAGATGCTTCATGGCTAAGGGGATCATGATCTGGATAAGTCTATGAGTTCCAACCTTGGGTGTATGAACTCACAGACTTTAGTGCTTGCCCCCTTGGTAAAGATGTCTGCTAGTTGATCTTCACTTCTGGTATATCAAGGTAGGATAATCTTCTGTTCCACAGCTTGCCTTACTTTATGACAATCTACTTCAATATGCTTTGTTCTTTCATGGAACACCGAGTTTGATGCTATGTGTATGGCAGCCTAATTATCACAATGCATAGTGATAGGAGTAGTGGTTTCAATGCCCAAGTCTAGGAGTAGATTCCTGATCCAAATGAGCTCACTTGTCAACTTCCTCATTGCCCTATATTCTGCTTCAGCACTTGAACATGACACCACCTTTTGCTTCTTGCTCTTCCAAGTTACTAGGTTGCCTCCAATGAATGTACAATAGCCTGATGTGGATCTCCTGTCTATTCTATCACCAGCCCAATCAGCATCACAGTAGCCTACAATCTCTGTGCTCTTGTTGCATCCCATCCAGACTCCTTGACCCGGAGCTTCTCTCAAGTACCTTAGGACCCTATCCACCATGTTCCAATGATGAATCTTAGGAGCTTGCATATGTTGACTGATCTGGTTAACAGCAAAGCAAATGTCTGGCCGTGTGATGGTAAGATAGATCAGCTTCCCTGAAAGAATGAGTAGAATCTGAGTATGTAAAGGTAGAATAGAGTAGAATAGAGAGATTAGAAGAGATTAAGAGAGAGAGTAAGAGATTAGGAGACGATTTGTTCAAGAACCCATTTGGGAGCTCAAAAACACTTGAGAGAAAATAAAAGAGACTCGAATACTTGCTTAACATTAATGAACCGGGGTTACAAATATATAGGAGAGTTTATGGACAACAATCAACGGCTAATAGATAAGGTTTCAACCCTAAGCATGTGGAGTCAAGGTCGGAGGAGCGTCTAATTTGAAATGCATGGAGGAGAAGCTTTGCACGCTTGATGCCTTTGGCATCTTGACCAGATGCTCTTAGCCAGCCTGTCCAGGCGCGGACTAACCTTATCCCTAAGGTTCATTGCACTTGGACGAGTGGTGAGGTAAGTAAAGGTTGATCACACGCGGGTAACTTCTTTTCACTCTTACCCGGGTTAACTTGGCTTCTCCTCTTGCCTTGGTGCACACTCAAGTGTACGGTCACTTGTACGGCCTTGTACGGTCACTTGTACGGACTTGTACGGAAAACTCCCCCTTAAACCATTCTTCAACCTTCTTCAGTCTCCATCACTTACTTGTAACCCCTTTTCTTATTTGGTTCAACATTCCCAACCATTCTCCTATATAGCTTGGCATCCTCAAATGGCTCATCTTCAAACTCCCCCTCACGCAAGACTTTGTATCCATCTTCTAGTGGAGTTTTGGCTATTCTTCTTCCAAGAGTGCCTGCCTCATTCAATAGATCAAGTGTGTACTTCCTTTGGGATAAATGGAGCCCCTCTTTAGAGCGGCATATTTCAATCCCTAGGAAGTACTTTAACTCTCCCAAATCTTTGATATCAAATGTAGATTTAAGGAAAGACTTAGTAGAGATGATACCTTCCTTGTTGTTTCCAGTGATAATTATATCATCAACATAGATGAGGATAACCACAATTCCTTCTTGGCTTGTGAGGGTGAAGAGTGTATGATCTTCCTCTGACTTCCTGAACCCTCTTCCATTTAAGTGAAAGAATGAGTAGAATCTGAGTATGTAAAGGTAGAATAGAGTAGAATAGAGAGATTAGAAGAGATTAAGAGAGAAAGTAAGTGAATAGGAGCCGATTTGTTCAAGAACCCATTTGGGAGCTCAAGAACACTAGAGAGAAAAGAATGAGACTCGAAATACTTGCTTGATTGATTAATGAGGAAGTGTTACAAATATATAGAGAAGGATAAGCTTAATACAACGGATACAGGATAAGGTTTCAACAGGATCGTGTGTAGTTAAGGCTGGAGGACCGTCCCGTTTGAATCTTTTGGACGAGAAGCTTCACATGCTTGATGCATGTGGCATCTTGACCAGATGCTCTCCTTTCCAGCTGTGCCAGTCTGTCAAGGCACGAGCTCCCCTTATCCATAAGGTTCGTTGATCCTAGACATAGAGTGTAAACTTGTGCCCGGCAAGGTTAACTTTCTCCTTTTACCTTTGGTTGATCCATTTCACCTTTTGGTAACCAAAGGTGTACGGCCTAGTTGTACGGCCTTGTACGGCCTTGTACGGACACACTCAAATTGGTTCCTTGAGCCTTCTCCAATCTTTGTATCCTCATTCCTTATTCAGTTCAACACTCCCCCTCAAGCTTGACCAAGGAAACCGGTCAAGCTTGGATGTCATGAGATTTTCCTCATTAAAAACCTTGCCAAAGTAAACCCTCCTTAGGGATAAAACCTTAGCAAGGAAAAGAGTAAAGACCTTATGACAAGAGTATCTAGTTGAGCCTGGTAAGATCACTGAGTCCTAATCTGTGATGAATGGACTCAAGTGTCTTCTGTCTTGGAGCTTTAGTGAATACATCTGCCAACTGATCTTCACTCCGTGTTTAACAAGGTAAGATCACTCCTTGAACTATCATTTGCCTCACCTTGTGGCAATCAACCTCAATATGCTTGGTTCTCTCATGAAACACCGAGTTGGAGGCAATGTGGATTGCTGCTTGATTGTCACAATGCATGGTCATTGGTGTGGACTGGTTTATCTCCAAGTGCTTCAGTATTCCCTTGATCCAAACTAGCTCATTAGTCAGCTTCAACATGTCCCTGTACTCAGCTTCAGCACTTGAGCATGATACCACCTTATGCTTCTTGCTCTTCCAAGTAACCAAGTTCCCACCAATGAATGTGCAATAGCCAGTGGTTGACTTCCTATCAGCTCTATCTCCAGCCCAATCAGCATCACAGTAACCTACTACCTCAGTGCTCTTGTTACACCCCATCCACACTCCTTGTTCTGGTGATCCATTTAGATACATCAAGATCCTGTTCACCATGTTCCAATGATGCTCCTTTGGTCCTTGCATATGTTGACTCACCTGATTCATAGCAAAACATATGTCAGGACGTGTAATGGTTAAGTAGATTAACTTACCAACAAGCTTCCTATAGAGCTTGGCATCTTCAAATGGTTGGCTATCTTCAATCTCCCCCTCATGTGGCGCCTTATACCCATCTTCCAAAGGTGTCTTCACTGTCTTTCCTCCAAGTTTACCTTCATCTTTCAAAAGATCAAGTGTATATTTCCTTTGTGAAAGAAACAACCCTTCCTTGGATCTGCATATCTCAATTCCAAGGAAGTATTTCATTTCACCCAAGTCTTTAATTTCAAAAACAGACTTTAAGAAGTCCTTGGTGGATTGAATTCCATCCTTGTCACTTCCTGTGATGATGATATCATCAACATACACAAGAAGAAGTACAATACCTGATGTAGTGGTAAAAGAGAAGAGAGTGTGGTCTAGTTCTGACTTCTTGAAGCCTTTTCCATTCAAAGTTGTGCTCAATTTGGTGTACCATGCTCTAGGTGATTGTTTAAGACCATATATGGCCTTCTTCAGCCTTAGCACATTCCCATCTTTGACCAAATGCTCAAGACTCGGGGGAGGATGCATATAGACTTCATCTTCAAGCTCTCCTTGCAAGAAGGCATTCTTCACATCCATTTGCCAAAAACCCCATTCTAGATTCACAGCAAGAGATAGCACTATTCTGATTGTATGGAGCTTGGCAACGGGAGCAAAAGTATCAATGTAATCCTCTCCATACGTTTGAGTAAACCCCCTTGCAACTAGTCTGGTCTTCTTCCTATCAATCTTTCCATTTGCAAGGTACTTGATGGTGAATATCCATCTGCTGGAAACAACCTTCTTCCCCTTTGGCAGTCTACTTTCATACCAAGTATCATTCTTGATCATTGCATCTGCCTCAGCACCAACTGATTCTCTCCATTCCTTGTCTTGCATGGCCTCTTCATAGGAACTAGGTACCTTGCTCTCATCCAGACTAGTCATGAAAGCACAATGATCTTCAGGGTAATGCGTCAGTGAGCAAACAACTTGGGCAGGATGCTCAACTGCTTGTGCATTGTAGTACACCCGAGTGTTAATCCAGTTGGATGGAGGATTCCTTATCCTTGTACTTCTTCTCAAGGGTTGAGCCACTCCAGGTTGTTCCTCCTCAATCTCCTCTTCTTCTTCCTGGTTCATAGTTTCCCCTTCCTCATCTTCATTTCCTTGATCCACACCTTGATCATGTTGTGAACCTGATTCTTCTTCCTCATCCTGATCATTAACATTAGGTTCATTTCCCCCCTCATGATCAAGGTGGGGTTCCTGATCATTTGTATTAGTGGTAGGTGGAACTGGTTGTTGTGCACTCCCACTCTTTTGATCCTGAGATAAGTTAATCCCAAGACCCTCCAAGATGATTCTCAAGTTTGCTGCCTTATCAGACGCCAAATCCTTCAATTCTGCTAGGTTCTTCTCCTCATAGTACCCTCTTTCTTCTACAAACTTGATGTGATCATGGAAAGCACCAAAGAATGGAAGCATGAACATGAACCTGAAGAGCTTGAGGATGCAACCTTTAAGAGTGCATTTGCTGTGATCATGGACCGGATCACTAAGGAGAACAAGGAGAGTCTAGATGAGCCACAAGAAGCCACATTGCACCAGCAACTTGGTGATGATGCTCTAGCCATTCCTGAAGGTCCCATGACTCGTTCCAGAGTCAAGAAGCTTAAGGAGAATGTTGTTGGATTACTCACTTCACATCCACAACAAGAAGGTCTTGGACAAGGTTTGATCCGAGATGTCTTGATCACCATTCAAGCCATCTCTACACCAAACTGAGTTAGTGTCTAGGCAAGACATGGGGTGCGTGCTCTTTTCCTTGCTTTTGGTTTTGTCCCACGAGGTTTTCCAGGAGGAAGGTTTTTAACGAGGCCACAACTTGTCTACATATCACCTAAGTGCTATTCTCGGTCCAAGACTAATAGAAGTTGCATTTTATTTCATTTTAAACTTATAGACTATAGTTTTAGTTCTTTCCTTTTTTGATTCATGTCGAAACCCTAGAGGATTTGTCTCTGGTTTCTTATTTAAAGGGTTCTCTACACCCTTTTGTAATCATCCAACCTTTTCAATACAAGTTTATTCATCTTTTGCGGCTCTCTCTCTCTCTAAAAGAAGTGTGCCGAGTTCTGGTGTGTCATATCCAGAGTCTAAGGGTGTTTAGTTTGGTGTGTCATATCCAAATCATTCATCTAGGAGTATCAAGAGATCATTCATCCCTCTTGTGTCACCATTCAATCCACACGCCTTGAAGAACTTGAGTCTCTGATTCGTTCTTGCAAGGATCTATCCATTCCCATCAACCAAAGAGCATCCTAGGGACGCATCAAGTGGTATCAGAGCAACTTTGGTTGGGAAGTACTCGCTTTCTCTCTTTGTTTTCTTGTTTCTTTTGATTGTTTCATCCGTGTTCCATCTTTAACATCTTGAATAAGCATTAGAACTCTTTGTTTAGGGCTGCTCGTGACTGCATAAGAGTTTAGACAAAGATTTTTAAACTTTCCTTATTTGGTTTCATGCGAAAACCCTAGAGTGAGAAGAACCCTAGCCGCATACCCTCACTTGTCTATCACTTTGTGCATTAGTTTAGCTTGTCTATCACCTTGAACACGAGCATATTGAGGCTATTAGGGTGCTAGAAAACCTTAGGAGTGATTAGGAAAAAGCTTAGAAGTGTTTCCTTTTTGCTTGAATCCTTTTTCCTTTTCTAGCCGATTTCTCCTTTTTGTTTTGTCTTGCAAGACAAGCTTGTTTGCTTTTCCTTTTTGCTTGTTTTCTTTTTCCTTTTTGCTTGTCTTGTTCCCTAAAAACCTTTTACTGGTTTTTTTGGTTACCTTTGCGCAGGAAGCATGGTCTCCAAGTCTGAAGAAGAAGCTTAACTCGTCAGCTTCTCATGGAGGCTATGTCGGCTCAACTCAACCAAAACATGGTGGCAACCATGACCGAGATGATGAGGACCAACCTCAATGACCTTAGGAGAGAGCTCAGAGAAGACATCAGGAGAGCTACTAGTCAAGCACCAAACCGAGAGACTAGGAGAGAAAGAAAGAGGAGAGAGGAGAGACCTCATGCAACTCGCCAAGAGCATGAAGGTTATGAGGAGACTGACAATGAGTATGAGCACCTCAGTTCTTCCTCAAGAAGACATAGGCGTGTCCACAAGAGAAGGATGAACCAGGGAGATGAGCTTGCTGGTTGGAAGATCAAGATACCCCCATTCCATGGCAAGGCTGATCCGGATGCCTACCTTGAGTGGGAGAAGAAGATTGAAAGTCTTGATGGAAAGAACCAATCTGTTACAGCAAGGAGAAGACAGTCTCTAAGCCATTTAAAGAAGATAAACAATTCTGTTTATTCAGTGAAAAGGATAAGGAGGCATTGTTACAAGTAATGATGGATGTGGAGAAGCAAATCAAACGGACCAACACAACACGTCCATCCATTGAAACACAGCATCAAGAACCAGCACCAGTTGTGCCTATCCAAGAAGATCAAGACAAAGTAACCTCCCATATCTTTCATAAAGAAGAACAGCCTGTTCAGAACG
>CAJHQQ010003894.1:0-36256 GCA_905132885.1 Moricandia moricandioides | reverse complement strand
GTTCATCTCTAGCTTACTGATTCTAATTCTTGTAGCTTAAGTACACAAACCATCAGTGTTGTGATACTCCACAAGGATAGATTCATACTAGAGTTTAATCTGTTGTTAGTTTAATTCTAGTTATTTTATCAATCTCACAGCCACTTAATCTCTCTAAATTCAGATGGTTGTGTAGATTATTTTGCTGAGAGGATTCAATCACAAGTTGATTGTCTCTCCATTTTTGAAGAGTGAGTTCATGTTCTTAGCTGTTCTTAGCTTTTCCAACAAAGACATCTCGGATCAAACCTTGTCCAAGACCTTCTTGTTGTGGATGTGAAGTGAGTAATCCAACAACATTCTCCTTTAGCTTCTTGACTCTGGAACGAGTCATGGGACCTTCAGGAATGGCTAGAGCATCCTCACCAAGTGGTTGATGCATTGTGGCTTCATGTGGCCTCATCTAGACCCTCCTTGTCCTCCTTAGTGATCCGGTCCATGATCACATCATATGCACTCTTAAAGGTTGCATGCTTGGTGCTTTCCATGATCACATCATCCCCTCCCTCTTCAAAAAGATTTGTCCTCAAATCTATTTTACCTTGCAAGCCTCTTTGATAGGCATTGTTGCTGACTGGTTTGGATATGTAGAAGGCACTAATCCATTTTAGTTCCTGATTCATTACTTAAACCTGACATGTTGAAACAAAGAAAGTTAGCACATGAAAGTTTATCAAAGAGTAATAATCTTATCCCAAATTGGTTTTTGCTCGGTTTTGGCTTGTGTGCTGCTTCTGGTGGTGCTTCTTTGATGAGGATGAAGCTAGTGACGTCCTGGTGCTTATCCTGATCCAAATCAGGTGGCTTGAACCGCTTGTCTTCCACATGCTTGTTCTTTCTTCTTGTATGCTTCCAAGCTTCATCATAATCTGCACATGGCTCTTTGAAAAAAAAAAAAAAACAAGTGCATCATATCTGTGTAATTGATAAAAGAACTCTTGAAAACATGATCACTTACCTTAGCATGCTCACCTGGTCGCCATATATAGGATTGAGATGTTTTAAACTTAGAAAAGTTCAAAGATAGCCAATACAGGATCACCCGATTTGTAGAACCCATAACTCTTTCATCTGAGAAGGTTTTGACTTGATTCCAATCGACGTGAGCCCCTGATGAGTTAAGTTTCCATGGCAGTCGAGTTTGATGGTTAACTCCTTGTGGTTGTTGAGATATGACCCTCGGACTGTCCCTATGTCAAGGCTGGCGGCTAGACAGTTTCCAAGGTTTGATGGTTGCATCATCAACTTAGCCAACAACCCATTCTTGATACTCTGATCATCATTGTAGCTTCTCTTTTCGACAATGGTAGATCTCAAAACAGTTTGACCTGTACTCACAGCAAGCAAATCAGGTTTCATGTTTTTCTTTGAGTTTAGATAGTTACCCCGGGTTGGTTTCTTTGGAGATTGTTGTAGACTAAGTTCCTCTGGTGGTTTCTCTTTGATTTGAGAAGAAAACATGAGTTCTTCTCCTGCTCCAGTAATCACTTCACCATTGACTCTAGTGACTCCTTCATCTCCAATTACATTTTGATAATCTTTGCATTGGTACTGAAGTTGATGCATATCTGGTGGCTTCCATATCTTGATATGGTCAAGATGCAAGTCCTTTTGATCAACTTCAAACTCCTTATGACCCCAACTTGTTCTAGCACGAACAGAGCACTCTCCAAGGGTGGTAATCTTGTGGAAATATTCTCCAGGTCTCCACGAGTAGGTCTGTAACCTTCCAGCACAATCAGACATAAGTTCCTCTTGGGAAAGATCCAAACCGGCATGTTTTGCAAAACTAGCAATATCTTGATGATCAGAAGGCCATTTCTCTGTGTTGTCTGGTTTGTTGGATCCGTGACTGATTTGGCTTCATTCTCCAGTTGGTTTCATAGTGAAACTCTTGCTGAGCTGAGACGTGCAACCCCTTATCTTCAAAGGATGAGAAATCTACAAAATCCAATGTTGGTGCAGCTGAACTCTTCTTAACCTGTTTGATCTTGTTCTTCTGATTCCAGACCTCTCCTCCAGGCTCAAATACAACATGTCTCATGTCCAAGTCGTGTCTTGATAGTTCCACTTCTCCTTTCTTGTACCAAACAAAAGGAGTGAACAGAAAAGTACCTAAGAAGGTCCTTTGGAAATCACATGGATCAAAGACAATTAGTTGATTCATTCTATGAGCTCTCTGAGGTTCCTTGGGTGTCTTCTCTGCTACTATGTGTTGTGTTAAAGGGACCATGACGTTCTGAACAGGCTCCTCTTCTTTATGAAAGATATGGGAGGTTACCTTGTCTTGATCTTCTTGGATAGGCGCAACTGGTGCTGGTTCTTGATGCTGTGTTTCAATGGATGGACGTGTTGTGTTGGTCCGTTTGATTTGCTTCTCCACACCCATCATTACTTGTAACAATGCCTCCTTAACCTCTTCACTGAATAAACAGAATTGTTTATCTTCTTTAGATGGCTTAGAGACTGGTTCCTTTCCTTTAAGGCTTTCAATCTTCTTCTCCCACTCAGCTTTGCCATGGAATGGGGGTATCTTGATCTTCAAACCAGCAAGCTCATCTCCCTGGTTCATCCTTCTCTTCTGGACACGCCTATGTCTTCTTGAGGATGAACTGAGGTGCTCATACTCATTGTCAGTCTCCTCATAACCAACATGTTCTTGGCGAGTTGCATGAGGTCTCTCCTCTCTCCTCTCTCTTTCTCTCCTAGTCTCTCTGTTTGGTGCTTGACTAGTAGCTCTCCTGATGTCTTCTCTAAGCTCTCTCCTGATGTCATTGAGGTTGGTCCTCATCATCTTGGTCATGGTTGCTACCATGTTTTGGTTAAGTTGAGCCGACATAGCCTCCATGAGATACTTGTCCTTCCTGGCGAGTGAAGCTTCTTCTTCAGACTCGGTTTCCATGCTTCCTGCACGCAAAGGTAACCAAAATAACCAGTAAAAGGTTTCTAGGGAACAAGACAAGCAAAAAGGAAAAAGAAAACAAGCAAAAAGGAAAAGCAAACAAGCTTACAATGCAAGACAAAAGTGAAAAGGAAATCGGCTAGAAAAAGGAAATCGATTCAAGCAAAAATGGAATAGCTTCTAATCTTTTTCCTAAACTTTTCTAAGGTGTTCTAGCAACTTAACAATCCTAGTATGCTCGTGTTCAAGATGTTAAACAAGTTAAAGCAAGTCACAAAGCAATCGACAACAAGAATGCATGCGGCTAGGGTTTTTATCTCTCTAGGGTTTCCGAAAATGTCAAATAAGGAAAGTTCTATGATTCTTGTCTAATACCTTATGCAACTCGAGCAGCCCTAGTTTAGATGAGTTCTACTGCTTGTTCAAAAGACAAAGATGATTCGCGGATTGAACAAGAAAACAAAACAAGAAACAAAACAAAGAGAGAGAAAGCGAGTACTTCCCAACCAAAGTTGCTCTGATACCACTTGATGCGTCCCTAGGATGCTCTTTGGTTGATGGGAATGGATAGATCCTTGCAAGAACGAATCAAAGACTCAAGTTCTTCAAGGCGTGTGGATTGAATGGTGACACAAGAGGGATGAATGATCTCTTGATACTCCTAGGTGAATGATTTGGATATTACACACCAAACTAACACCCTTAGACTCTGTATATGACACACCAGAACTCGGCACACTTCTTTTAGAGAGAGAGAGAGCCGCAAAGATGAATAAACTTGTATAATAAAAGACTGGATGATTACATAAGGGTGTAGAGAACCCTTTAAATAAGAAACCAGAGACAAATCCTCTAGGGTTTCGACATGAACCAAAAAAGGAAAGAACTAAAACTATAGTCTATAAGTTTAAAATGAAATAAAATGCAACTTCTCTTAGTCTTGGACCGAGAATAGCACTTAGGTGATGTGTAGACAAGTTGTGGCCTCGTTAAAAACCTTCCTCCTGGAAAACCTCGTGGGACAAAACCAAAAGCAAGGAAAAGAGCACGCACTCCATGTCTTGCCTAGACACTAACTCAGTTTGGTGTAGAGATGGCTTGAATGGTGATCAAGACATCTCGGATCAAACCTTGTCCAAGACCTTCTTGTTGTGGATGTGAAGTGAGTAATCCAACAACATTCTCCTTTAGCTTCTTGACTCTGGAACGAGTCATGGGACCTTCAGGAATGGCTAGAGCATCCTCACCAAGTGGTTGATGCATTGTGGCTTCATGTGGCTCATCTAGACCCTCCTTGTCCTCCTTAGTGATCCGGTCCATGATCACATCATATGCACTCTTAAAGGTTGCATGCTTGGTGCTTTCCATGATCACATCAAGAAGAGGTTCTCACGTTGCTCTAGCTCCTCAGCCTTGTTTTGCAAGCTTAGAAGCCTTCTTGCAACTAAAAGCTTCCCCTGGACTGGTCCTTCTTCAAGTTCTTCCTCAGTGTCTTCTTGGTCAGACTCGGTGTTGTCATCTCCTGAGGTATACTCTCCATCTTCTAGTAAGAACATGACTCTCTTGTTGGTACACTCATTGGCATAGTGTCCTCTTCCTTGGCACTTGAAGCACTTGACATCACGAGCTCTGGAACTAGATGCTTCAACCTTGCCTTTGCCTTTGTCAAGAGCACTGATTGGTTTGGCCTCTTCTCTTGGATAGGACTTGTTGTCCTTCTGGAATGGTTTGGACTCCTTAGAGTAGGGTGACTTCTCTTCCTTGTTGTTGTGTAACCGGTTAGAGCCATACTGATTGCGTGAGTGTCCCCTCCTCTTGAGTTGTTGCTCAACAAGGATAGCCTTGTGTAGCATCTCTTCCAGCTCCACATAATGTTGCATCTCAACATTGTCTTGTATTTCTCGGTTTAGACCACAAAGGAACCTTGACATGGTTGCTTCTCTATCTTCTGATATGTTAGCCCTCAGCATGAGCAACTCCATCTCTTGGTAATACTCCTCCACTGATCTTGAACCTTGGGTAAGCTTCCTCAGCCGGTGGTGCAAGTCTCTAAGGTAATGGCTTGGAACAAACCTCTTGCGCATGATTGACTTCATCTCTGTCCAAGTTTCAACCGGTTCCTCTCCATTCCTCCTACGAGTTGTGAGGTATTGATCCCACCAACTCAAAGCATAGTCATAGAATTCAGTGGCAGCAATCTGAATCTTCTTGTGGTTGGTGTATTGCTTGCACTGAAAGACTAGCTCAATCTTCTTCTCCCACTCAAGATAGGCATCCGGATCAGCCTTGCCATGGAATGGGGGTATTTTGATCTTCAAACCAGCAAGATCATCTCCTTGGTTCACTCTTCTCTCTTGGACACGCCTAGGTCTTCTTGAGGATGAGCTGAGGTGATCATACTCTTCATCAGTCTCCTCATAATCATCATGTTCTTGGCGAGTTGTTTGGCGAGTTGTTTGGCGAGTTGCGTGTGGTCTCTCTTCTCTCCTAGTCTCTTGGTTTGGCAAGTGACTAGTGGCTCTCCTAATGTCTTCTCTAAGCTCTCTCCTGATGTCATTGAGGTTGGTCCTCATCATCTCGGTCATGGTTGCCACCATACTTTGGTTAAGTTGCTCGGTCATAGCTTCCATGAGGAGTTTGTTTCTCCTGACGAGTTCAGCCTCTTCCTCAGACTCGGACACCATTGTTCCTGCTTAAAGACAAACAAGACAACCAGTAAAGGGTTCTAGGGAAGAAGATAAGCAAAAAGGAAAAGAAAAACAAGCAAAAAGGAAAAGCAAACAAGCTTGTCTCGCAAGACAACAAGTAAAAAGGAAATCGGCTAAGTGAAAAGGAAATCGATTTCAAGCAAAATGGAAAAGCTTCTAAACTTTTTCCTAAACTCTTCTAAGGTGTTCTAGCAACCTAACAATCCTAGTATGCTCGTGTTCAAGGTGTTAAACAACCTAGACTAATGCACAAAGTGATCGGCAAGAAAGGGTATGCGGCTAGGGTTCTTCTCACTCTAGGGTATTCGCATGCAACCAAATAAGGAAAGTTAAGAATGCTTGTCTAATTTCTTATGCAGTCACGAGCAGCCCTAAACAAAGAGTTCTAACACTTTTTCAGGATGATATAGATTGCACACGGATTAGACAAACAAAAAGAAACAAGAAAACAAAGAGGATAGCGAGTACTTCCAAACCAAAGTTGCTCTGATACCACTTGATGTGTCCCTAGGATGCTCTTTGGTTGATGGGAATGGATAGATCCTTGCAAGAACGAATCAGAGACTCAAGTTCTTCAAGGCGTGTGGATTGAATGGTGACACAAGAGGGATGAATGATCTCTTGATACTCCTAGATGAATGATTTGGATATGACACACCAAACTAAACACCCTTAGACTCTGGATATGACACACCAGAACTCGGCACACTTCTTTTAGAGAGAGAGAGAGAGCCGCAAAAGATGAATGAACTTGTATTGAAAAGGTTGGATGATTACAAGAGGGTGTAGAGAACCCTTTAAATAAGAAACCAGAGAACACACTCTCTAGGGTTTCGACAATGCATCAAAAAAGGAAAGAACTAAAACTATAGTTTATAAGCTTAAATTGAAATAAAATGCAACTTCTATTAGTCTTGGACCGAGAATAGCACTTAGGTGATATGTAGACAAGTTGTGGCCTCGTTAAAAACCTTCCTCCTGGAAAACCTCGTGGGACAAAACCAAAAGCAAGGAAAAGAGCACGCACCCCATGTCTTGCCTAGACACTAACTCAGTTTGGTGTAGAGATGGCTTGAATGGTGATCAAGACATCTCGGATCAAACCTTGTCCAAGACCTTCTTGTTGTGGATGTGAAGTGAGTAATCCAACAACATTCTCCTTGAGCTTCTTGACTCTGGAACGAGTCATGGGACCTTCAGGAATAGCTAGAGCATCCTCACCAAGTGGTTGATACATTGTGGCTTCATGCGGCTCATCTAGACACTCCTTGTCCTCCTTAGTGATCCGGTCCATGATCACATCAGCTACCCATGGAATTATTCACCAAACCAGTTGTCCCTACACGCCCCAACAGAATGGTGTGGCAGAAAGGAAGAACAGACACTTAATGGAGGTGGCCAGGAGCATGATGTTTCACACCAACGTGCCTAAAAGGTTTTGGGGAGATGCAGTAGTCACTGCTACTTACTTAATCAACCGCACACCTACAAAAGTGCTTCATGATGCCACTCCATATGAGGTACTCAACAACACTAAATCATCCATAGATCATCTTCGAGTGTTTGGGTGTATGTGTTTTGTTTTGGTTCCAGGTGAATTAAGAAATAAACTAGAAGCTAGAAGCACAAAGGCAATGTTCATTGGATATTCAACACATCAAAAAGGGTACAAATGTTATGTACCAGAGACAAGAAGAGTTCTGGTCTCCAGGGATGTTAAGTTTATGGAATCAAAAGGCTACTATGAAGAGAAGAGTTGGGGTGAGCTCCAAGATCTATCTCAATCTGCCTCTGATAGAGCTAACAACCTCAGATTGATCTTGGAGAGACTTGGCATCAGTTTGCCAAAGGAATCAGAGAAGGTCAATGAGGCACCAGCTCAAGATGTAGAAGAGGCTGAAGAGAACATTGAAGCCACTCATCCTGATCATGAGGGGGGCCATCCAAATGGTCAACAACCTGAAGAGAACTCAGGAGCTCATGATCAAAATGAGATACCATCAATGCCATCAGAATCAGAAATTGAGGCTCAAACACAAGTAGGTGATCCAAGTGAAGCAAATGAAGCAGAACCTGATCAGATACAGCCTTTGAGAAGGAGTACGAGGATCAAGAGACCTGCTTCAAACTGGATCAATACAAGAGTTTACTTCAATGCTGAAGCAGTAGCTCATCCACCAAGTGCAATATGTTCTCTGGCTCAATGTCCAGAAGAGCATCAAGTCTTCATTGGGGAGTTGGATCAGGAATACATTCCAAGATCATATGAAGAAGCTATACAACATGAGGAGTGGAGAAAGTCTGTTGAAGATGAGATCAATGCCATGATCAAGAATGATACATGGTTTGAAACTGAACTTCCCAAAGGCAAGAAGGCTGTGACAAGTCGCCTACTATACACCATCAAGTATCTAGCCAATGGGAAACCTGAGAGGAGAAAAACAAGGCTAGTTGCAAGAGGATACACTCAGTGTTGAACCAAATAAGAAATGGAGCAAGTGGTGATCTGAGTATAGGAGAGGATGAGAAGCTTAAACCAAAGGAATGGGATCAAGAGGAAAGAAGTGCAAAGCTAGGGCGAGTGTACGGACAGTACGGCCTGTACGGCCTACTGTACGGACAACTCGACCAAGGTGTGTTCAAACATAACTTAAACACATTTTGAGCTTGTGCAAAAATAGGGCAAAAGTGTACGGATAGCCCTAGGCCGTACACATCCCTATCCGTACAAGGCAAGAACGTGTGGCACAAGGAAGGGAGAAGCTAAGGTAAATGGTGCAAGGTTAAGTTGAAGTTAACTTGCCTCTTATCCGGTAAAAGAAGGGAAGAAGCTCGCGGATAAGGCTTGACCAAGACAGGCTGGCTCGGGCTGGAAAGGAGAAGGCATCTAGTCAAGATGCCAAAGGCATCAAGCTTCCTCAGCCAAGTATTCAAATGAAGGCGCGCCTCTCCCTTAGACTAACCACGTTTCCCTCTTGTTAACCTTAACCTTTATGACCGTTTGTGGCTAAGGTTAATGCTTTCCTATATATTGTAACCTATACTCAGATGAATAAACAAGCAAACATTTCGAGTCTCTCTTACTCTCTCTCTAGTTCTTCATATCCAGAAATGGATTCATAGTCTTCTCTCAATCTTTAGTCTCCGAGTCTCTTTCAATCTCTTCTAATCTCTTTCAACGTCTCAAATACTCTTATTACCTCAGATATCTCTTTAGTTTTCATGGTATCAGAGCCAGGTTCACTTGAATCTGGGGTTTGATTTCATTTCTTGCTCAAGAACACTCAAGAACACCTTTTTCATCCGGGAAGCTTCAAGATGGAAGGAACTAAGACTACGGTGATTCCAGTGATTCTAAAGGGGGGAAACTACCTCCTATGGTCTCGTGTGGTGAAGACAGCAGTGGGGAGTAAGGGTTTGTGGAACCACATCCTTGAAGATGAAGCTCCAAAACTCATTACTCATGAAGGCGACAAGGAGATTGTCGTGTGTGATGAAGTGAAGTGGATCCAGGAAGATAACCTGGTGATGTCCATCCTTCAAAGCTCTCTAGATCCATCGATCTTAGAGGCATACAGCTACTGTGAGAAGGCAAAGGACCTGTGGGATACTCTCCAGAAGGTATATGGAAACATCTCAAACCTTACTCGTGTGTTTGAGATTAAGCGAGCCATAAACAACTTAGCACAAGAAGATATGGAGTTCACAAAGCATCTTGGGAAGTTTAGAGCTTTGTGGTCAGAGCTTGAGATGTTGAGGCCAAGCACAACCGATCCAGATGAGCTCAATGAAAGGAGGGAACAAGACAAGGTCTTTGGCTTGCTGCTCACCCTGAACTCTACCTACAATGACCTGGTAAAGCACATCCTGCGAGCTGAGAAGTTACCCACTCTAGAAGAAGTCTGCGCACAAATCCAGAAGGAACAAGGATCATTGGGGCTATTTGGAGGAAAGGGGGAGCTTACCTTGGCTAATCACGCTGAAGTACCTCAAGCCAACAGGGTGAACAAGTATGAAGAAAGAAGATTCAATGGAAACTGTGATCATTGCAAGAGACAAGGTCACAAGAAGCATCAGTGCTGGATCCTCCATCCACATCTCAAGCCAAACAAGTTCGTGAAGGATAGAGATGCAAGGGCAAATGTGAGCAATGGAGGGAGTGATCAGCAGCTGATGAGTGGAGCAGGAACATCAAACCGGGCATCAGAGACTGAAGGAAGAGAAGGTGGTGAGAACAAGGCTTGGTGACCTATGCAGCTCAACCAACCAACCGCCCAAATGAGCATGAGTTCATCCGCAGATCAGAGATGGATGCTCTCATCAAAATGCTCAAGGACAATGGTAACATCTTTGGTAACCTCAGGGGATATTCATTTGGTGCATCTAAAGTTACTAGTCTTTATGATCAAACTGATGCTTATACTCATCCTAGGAATGCTGGTCTATCTCTTAGTGCTTGTAGCATGTCTAAACCATTGATAGTTGATTCAGGTGCATCACATCATATGATTAGTGATACTAGACTCATTAAAGAAATAGAACCTGCTCATGGACATGTTATGATTGCTAATGGTGATAGGATTCC
The DNA here is from genome assembly GCA_905132885.1 of Moricandia moricandioides. Lineage (NCBI taxonomy): Eukaryota > Viridiplantae > Streptophyta > Magnoliopsida > Brassicales > Brassicaceae > Moricandia > Moricandia moricandioides. Next base: position 26,022 of record CAJHQQ010003894.1, on the reverse strand, counting down.
AATAAGAGGTATAGGCAAATTAAAACTGTTTGATAAGGAGTCTAGAGCTTTCTATATGCCTGAGTTTACTTCAAACTTGTTATCAGTTAAGAAATGCACTAATGATCTCAAATGCAAAGTTATCTTCAGTCCTAATGATGTTAAGTTTCAGGATATTGAAAGCAACCGTGTGATTGGGCAAGGAGTTACAAAAGGAGACCTATATCTACTTGAAGAGATTAATGTTTTGCCTGATCACAATTGTTCCTTTACTTCTACTTCTGCTTCTACTTTAAATAAGAATGCTTTGTGGCATGCTAGACTAGGACATCCTCATGTTAGAGCTTTAAACTTAATGGTTCCAGGTGTTGTGTTTGAAAATAATGATTGTGAAGCTTGTATTTTAGGCAAGCATTGTAAGACTGTTTTCCATAAGTCCACTACTATCTATGATAATTGCTTTGATCTAATACATTCAGATGTTTGGACTGCCCCTTGCTTGTCTAGAGAGAATCATAAGTACTTTGTCACATTCATAGATGAAAAATCGAAATACACCTGGATAACCTTAATTCCATCTAAAGATAGGGTGCTTGATGCATTTAGAAACTTTCATGCTTATGTGACTAACCATTTCAATGCTAAGCTGAAAGTTTTTAGATCAGATAATGGTGGAGAATACACAAGTCAAGCGTTCAAGTTGCATCTATCTCAGCATGGCATTCTTCACCAAACAAGCTGTCCTTACACCCCACAACAGAATGGAGTGGCAGAGAGGAAGAATAGACACCTTATGGAGTGATGCGTCCCTAGGATGCTCTTTGGTTGATGGGAATGGATAATCCTTGCAAGAACGAATCAAAAGACTCAAGTCCTTCAAGGCGTGTGGATTGGATGGTGACAAGAGGGATGGATGATCTCTTGATACTCCTAGATGAATGGTTTGGATATTACACACCAAACTAGACACCCTTAGGCTCTGGATATGACACACCAGACTCGGCACACTTCTTTTAGAGAGAGAGAGAGCCGCAAAGATGAATGAACTTGTATAGAAAAGATTGGATGAGTACAATAGGGTATAAGGGACCCTTTAAATAAGAAAACCAGAGACATGCCTCTAGGGTTTTCGACAAAGAACCAAAAAAGGAAAGAAAGCAAACTATAGTTTATAAGTTTAAAATGAAATGAAAATGCACTTCTATTAGTCTTGGACCGAGTGTAGCACTTAGGTGATTTGTAGACATGTTGTGGCCTCGTTAAAAACCTTCCCCCTGGAAAACCTCGTGGGACAAAACCAAAAGCAAGGAAAAGAGCACGCACTCCATGTCTGCCTAGACACTACCTCAGTTTGGTGTAGAGATGGCTTGAATGGTGATCAAGACATCTCGGATCAAACCTTGTCCAAGACCTTCTTGTTGTGGATGTGAAGTGAGTAATCCAACAACATTCTCCTCAAGCTTCTTGACTCTGGAACGAGTCATGGGACCTTCAGGAATGGTTAGAGCATCCTCATCAAATGGTTGATGCATTGTGGCTTCATGCTGCTCATCTAAACTCTCCTCATTGTCCTCCTTAGTGATCCGGTCCATGATCACATCATCCCCTCCCTCTTGAAAAGGATTTGTCCTCAAATCAGGTCCATCTACAACAAAAGGAGCCAAGTCAGTGACATTGAAGCTATTTGATACATCGTACTTACCTTGGAGATCAAGCTTGTAGGCATTGTCATTGATCTTGTGGATGATCTCAAAGGGTCCATCAACCCTTGGCATCAGTTTGGACTTCCTCTCGTTGGGGAACCTATCCTTCCTTAGGTGCAACCAAACTTGGTCACCAACTTCAAAGGTCCTCACACGTCTCCCCTTGTTTGCTTGCTTCTCATACAGCTTGGTCTTCTGCTCAATGTTTAGTCTAGCCTTCTCATGAATCTGTTGAACCAACTCGGCTTTCTTCTTGCCATCTAGACTTGTCCTTTCACACTCAGGTAAAGGCATTAGATCCAAAGGAGAGGTGGGATTGAACCCATAAACAATTTCAAATGGTGAATACTTAGAAGCAGAATGCATAGCATGATTGTATGCAAATTCACAATGTGGTAAGTATTCTTCCCATGTTCTTAAGTTCTTTCTAATGAATGCACGCAGGAGTGTTCCTAATGTCCTATTAACTACCTCAGTTTGCCCATCAGTTTGTGGATGACATGTAGTAGAGAACAAAAGCTTAGTGCCTAACTTAGACCAAAGTGTCTTCCAAAAGTAACTAAGAAACTTAGTGTCCCTATCAGAAACTATGGTTCTAGGCATGCCATGCAAACGTACAACCTCCTTAAAGAACAAGTTAGCTATATGCAATGCATCATCAGTCTTATGACATGCTATGAAATGTGCCATCTTAGAGAACCTATCAACTACAACAAAGATAGAGTCCTTTCCAGTCCTAGTTCTAGGCAAACCAACAATGAAGTCCATAGAAATGTCATTCCAGGGATGGTGTGGAATAGGTAAAGGAGTATACAAACCCTGGTTTTGAACTTGGGACTTGGCATGCTTGCAAGTAGCACACCTTCCACATATCCTCTCCACATCTCTCTTCATGTGCGGCCAATAGAAGTGATCCTGTAAAACTTTTAGGGTCTTGGCAATCCCAAAGTGTCCCATTAGACTGCCCCCATGGGATTCCCTGACAAAAAGGTCTCTCAAAGAGCAATTAGGCACACACAATCTATTGTCAAAGAATAAGTAGCCTTCCTTTCTAAAGTAATGCCCTGAGGCAAACTTTGCACATGAAGCATAAGCTTCCTTGAAATCATGATCAGTATCATACATATCTTTTATCTGCTCAAATCCAAGTAACTTAGCATCTAGAGTGGTCAAGAGAACATACCTCCGAGATAGTGCATCAGCAACTACATTCTCCTTACCTTGTTTATACTTGATCACGTATGGGAAGGTCTCAATGAATTCAACCCACCTTGCGTGTCTCTTGCTAAGCTTACTCTGCCCTTTTAGATACTTGAGGGACTCATGATCAGTGTGGATGACAAACTCTTTGGGCCACAAGTAATGTTGCCACGTTTGTAATGCCCTCACCAAGGCATAGAGCTCTTTGTCATAGGTTGCATAGTTGAGTGTGGCTCCTCCAAGCTTCTCACTGAAGTATGCAATGGGTTTCCTATCCTGCATCAACACGGCACCAATACCAATTCCTGATGCATCACATTCTATTTCAAAAGTTTTAGAAAAGTCAGGAAGCATAAGAAGAGGTGATTGAGTAAGCTTCTCTTTTAGGCTCTGGAAAGCCTTCTCTTGTGCTTCTCCCCACTTGAAACCAACATCCTTCTTTATAACTTCAGTTAAGGGAGCTGCAATGGTGCTAAAGTCCTTGACAAATCTCCTATAGAAGCCGGCAAGTCCATGGAAGCTCCTCACTTCTCCTACTGAGGTTGGACTCGGCCATTCCTTGATTGCCTTGATCTTCTCTTCATCAACCTTAACTCCATCTGCACTCACAACAAAGCCTAGGAAAACCAAGTTATCCGTGCAAAAGGTGCACTTCTTTAGGTTGGCATAAAGCTTCTCATTTCTTAGAACACTCAAGACAGCCTTAAGATGATCTAAATGCTCTTCTAAGTTCTTGCTATATACTAAGATGTCATCAAAGTACACTACAACCGAAATGCCTATGAATGATCTAAGCACATGATTCATTAACCTCATGAATGTACTAGGTGCATTGGTTAATCCAAATGGCATAACTAACCACTCATATAATCCATGCTTAGTTTTAAATGCAGTTTTCCATTCATCTCCTTCTTTCATCCTAATCTGATGATAACCACTTTTTAAATCAATCTTAGAGAAGATGCAAGAACCATGTAATTCATCAAGCATATCATCTAGTCTAGGGATAGGGTGGCGATACTTCACTGTGATGTTGTTGATTGATCTACAATCAACACACATGCGCCATGTACCATCCTTCTTAGGCACTAGGAGCACTGGCACAGCACATGGGCTCAAACTCTCCCGGATATAGCCCTTCTCCATGAGTTCTTCCACTTGTCTTTGCAACTCCTTGGTCTCAACCGGATTGCTTCTATATGCTGGACGGTTTGGAAGTGTTGATCCTGGCACAAAGTCTATCTGGTGCTCAATCCCTCTCAATGGTGGTAAACCAATGGGATTGTCCTCTGGAAACACATCTTGGAACTCCTGTAAAAGAGAAACCATCTCACTCGGATACACCGGTGTAGGATCAGTTAAGTTCAATAGAGTCTCTTTAAACACAAGTAATATAGCTGATTGTTTAGAGTTGAGAGTTCTTTTGATATCACCCATGTTTGCATAGAAGTTTGGCTGCTTAGTTCCAGCCGGTTTTAGATCAATCTCCTTCTTCTTTTGGAGTTGAATCTGATCTTGTTGCACTTCCTTGGGTGTCAAGGGAACCAGAGTAGTCTTCTTGCCCTTGAACAGAAAGGAATGCTTGTTGGTGAAGCCATCATGGATCACACGTCTATCTGATTGCCATGGTCTTCCAAGAAGTATGTGACCGGCTTGCATAGGCAACACATCACACAATACTTCATCTTCATATCTCCCAATGGCTAAGGGAATGAGAACTTGACTTGAAACCTTCATGGTGCCTTCTTCATTCAGCCATTGCAACTTATAAGGTTTGGGATGCTTTTGAACCTTCAATCCCAACTTCTGGACCATTGACTCACTCGCAGCATTCACACAACTTCCTCCATCTACAATGAGGCTGCACACTTTTCCTTGGACCAAGCACCGGGTGTAGAAGAGGTTCTCACGCTGCTCTAGCTCCTCAGCCTTGTTTTGCAAGCTTAGAAGTCTTCTTGCCACTAAAAGCTTCCCCTGGACTGGTCCTTCTTCAAGCTCTTCCTCAGTGTCTTCTTGGTCAGACTCGGTGTTGTCTTCTCCTGAGGTGTACTCTCCATCTTCTCGCAAGAACATGACTCTCTTGTTGGTACACTCATTGGCATAGTGTCCTCTTCCTTGGCACTTGAAGCACTTGACATCACGAGCTCTGGAACTAGATGCCTCAACCTTGCCTTTGCCCTTGTCAAGAGCACTGATTGGTTTAGGTTTGGCCTCTTCTCTTGGATAGGACTTGTTGTCCTTCTGGAATGGTTTAGACTCCTTAGCATAAGGTGTCTTCTCTTCCTTGTTGTGGTGTAACCGGTTGGAGCCATACTGGTTGCGTGAGTGTCCCCTCCTCTTGAGTTGTTGCTCAACAAGGATAGCCTTGTGTAGCATCTCTCTAGCTCCACATAATGTTGCATCTCAACATTGTCTTGTATCTCTCGGTTTAAACCACAAAGGAACCTTGACATGGTTGCTTCTCTATCCTCTGATATGTTGGCCCTCAACATAAGCAACTCCATCTCTTGGTAATACTCCTCCACTGATCTTGAACCTTGGGTAAGCTTCCTCAGCCGGTGGTGCAAGTCTCTAAGGTAATGGCTTGGAACAAACCTCTTGCGCATGATTGACTTCATCTCTGTCCAAGTTTCAACCGGTTCCTCTCCATTCCTTCTACGAGTTGTGAGGTATTGATCCCACCAACTCAAAGCATAGTCATAGAATTCAGTGGCAGCAATTTGAATCTTCTTGTGGTTGGTGTATTGCTTGCACTGGAAGACTAGCTCAATCTTCTTCTCCCACTCAAGATATGCATCCGGATCAGCCTTGCCATGGAATGGGGGTATTTTGATCTTCAAACCAGCAAGATCATCTCCTTGGTTCACTCTTCTCTCATGGGCACGTCTAGGTCTTCTTGAGGATGAGCTGAGGTGATCATACTCGTCATCAGTCTCCTCATAACCATCATGCTCTTGGCGAGTGGTTTGGCGATTTGCTTGGTGTGCCGCTTGTGGTCTCTCTTCTCTCCTAGTCTCTTGGTTTGGTAAGTGACTAGTGGCTCTCCTTATGTCTTCTCTTAACTCTCTTCTGATGTCACTGAGGCTGGTCCTCATCATCTCGGTCATGGTTGCTACCATGCTTTGGTTAAGTTGCTCGGTCATAGCTTCCATGAGGAGTTTGTTTCTCCTGACGAGTTCAGCCTCTTCCTCAGACTCGGACACCATTGTACCTGCTTATAAACAAACAAGACAACCAGTAAAGAGTTCTAGGGAAGAAGACAAGCAAAAAGGAAAAGAAAAACAAGTAAAAAGGAAAAGCAAAACAATCGTACAAGGCAAGACAAAGTGAAAAGGAAAATCGGCTAAAAAGGAAATCGACTTCAAGCAAAAAGGAATAGCTTCTAATCTTTTTCCTAAACTCTTCTAAGCTTTCCTAGCAACCTAATAAACTTCTTTTACTCGTGTTCTAGGTGATAAACAACTTAGAGCAAGACACAAAGCAATCGACAAGTGAAGGTATGCGGCTAGGGTTTTCTCTCACTAGGGTTTCCGGATGAGTCCAAATAAGGAAAGTCTAAAATCCTTGTCTAAACTTTCATGCAGTCACGAGCAGCCCTAAAGTAAAAGAGTTCTAATGCTTATTCAAGTTGATTTAGATTGCACACGAATGAAACAACAAAAGAACACAAACAGGAAACACAAGATGCTACACGGATGCGATTAACAAAAGTAAACAAGAAATCAAACAAGAAACAAAAACAAAGAGAGAACGAGTACTTCCCAACCAAAGTTGCTCTGATACCACTTGATGCGTCCCTAGGATGCTCTTTGGTTGATGGGAATGGATAATCCTTGCAAGAACGAATCAAAAGACTCAAGTCCTTCAAGGCGTGTGGATCGGATGGTGACACAAGAGGGATGAATGAACTCTTGATACTCCTAGATGAATGGTTTGGATATTACACACCAAACTAAGCACCCTTACTCTGGATATGACACACCAGAACTCGGCACACTTCTTTTAGAGAGAGAGAGAGCCGCAAAAGATGAATGACTTGTATAGAAAAGATTGCGATGAGTACAATAGGGCATAAGGACCCTTTAAATAAGAAACCAGAGACATGCCTCTAGGGTTTCGACAATGATTCAAAAAAGGAAAGAAATAAAACTATAGTTTATAAGTTTAAAATGAAATGAAAATGCACTTCTATTAGTCTTGGACCGAGTGTAGCACTTAGGTGATTTGTAGACATGTTGTGGCCTCGTTAAAAACCTTCCTCCTGGAAAACCTCGTGGGACAAAACCAAAAGCAAGGAAAAGAGCACGCACTCCATGTCTGCCTAGACACTACCTCAGTTTGGTGTAGAGATGGCTTGAATGGTGATCAAGACATCTCGGATCAAACCTTGTCCAAGACCTTCTTGTTGCGGATGTGAAGTGAGTAATCCAACAACATTCTCCTCAAGCTTCTTGACTCTGGAACGAGTCATGGGACCTTCAGGAATGGTTAGAGCATCCTCATCAAATGGTTGATGCATTGTGGCTTCATGCTGCTCATCTAAACTCTCCTCATTGTCCTCCTTAGTGATCCGGTCCATGATCACATAATGGAGGTTGCTCGATCCATGATGTTCCAAGCAAATGTACCCAAGAGATTCTGGAGTGATGCGGTTGCCACTGCTTGTTACTTGATCAACCGAACCCCAACCAGAGTTCTTCATGATCAGTCACCATTTGAAGTATTGAACAAGTACAGGCCAACCTTAGATCACCTTCGAGTCTTTGGGTGTCTTTGCTTTGTTCACAAACCAGGAGAACTCAGGAACAAATTGGAAGCAAAGAGTACCAAGGGGATGTTCATTGGCTACTCACCAACTCAGAAGGGATACAAGTGTTATGATCCAGTAACCAGGAGGGTGTCTATATCAAGGGATGTGAAGTTTGTAGAAGAAAGAGGGTTCTATGAAGAAAAGAACCAAGCAGAGTTAAAGGATTTAACATCAGATTAGGCTGCAAACTTGAGGATTATCCTGGAGAGTCTTGGGATTAACTTATCTCAGGATCACAAGGGTGGAAGTAAACAACAACAAGGTCCACCTACTGTGGATATGGATGGTCAGGAACTCCACCTCGACCATGAGGGGGGAAATGAACCTGATGCTCATGAGAAATATGAGGAAGAATCATCAGGCTCACAACATGATCAAGGTGTGGATCAAGGAAATGAAAATGAGGAAGGTGCAAACCAGGAAGAAGAAGGGGAGATTGAGGAAGAACAACCTCAACCTCAACCTTTAAGAAGGAGTACACGGATAAGAAACCCCCCATCCAACTGGGTGAATACAAGAGTATACTACAATGCCCAAGCAGTGGAGCATCCTGTCCAAGCTGCGTGTACTCTAGTACATTACCCTGAAGACCATTGTGCTTTCATGACGAGTCTGGATGAGAGCAAGTTACCAAGTTCTTATGAAGAAGCTATGCAAGACAAAGAATGGAGGGAATCAGTTGGTGCTGAAGCAGATGCAATGATCAAGAATGACACTTGGTATGAAAGTGCACTACCAAAAGGGAAGAAGGCTGTTTCTAGCAGATGGATATTCACCATCAAGTATCTTGCAAATGGGAAGATTGAGAGGAAGAAGACCAGACTGGTAGCCAGAGGGTTCACTCAAACTTATGGAGAGGACTACATTGACACGTTTGCTCCAGTTGCCAAGCTCCATACAATCAGAATAGTTCTATCTCTTGCTGTGAACTTGGAATGGGGTCTTTGGCAAATGGATGTGAAGAATGCCTTCTTGCAAGGAGAACTTGAAGATGAAGTCTATATGCATCCTCCTCCGGGACTTGAGCACTTGGTTAAAGATGGGAATGTACTAAGGCTGAAGAAGGCTATATATGGTCTCAAACAATCCCCTAGAGCATGGTATACCAAGTTGAGCACAACTCTGAATGGAAAAGGATTCAAGAAGTCAGAACTAGATCACACTCTTTTCTCCTTGACCACTCCATCAGGTATTGTAGTTCTTCTTGTATATGTTGATGATATCATCATCACAGGAAGTGACAAGGATGGAATTCAATCCACCAAGGACTTCTTAAAGTCGGTTTTTGAGATTAAAGACTTAGGTGAAATGAAATACTTCCTTGGAATTGAGATATGTAGATCCAAGGAAGGCTTGTTCCTTTCACAAAGGAAATATACACTTGATCTTTTGAGAGATGCAGGTAAACTTGGAGGAAAGACAGTGAAGACACCTTTGGAAGATGGATACAAGGTGCCACGTGAGGGGGAGATTGAAGACAGCCAGCCATTTGAAGATGCAAAGCTTTATAGGAAGCTTGTTGGTAAGTTGATCTACTTGACCATTACACGTCCTGACATATGTTTTGCTGTGAATCAGGTGAGCCAACATATGCAAGGACCAAAGGAGCATCATTGGAGCATGGTGAACAGGATCTTGATGTATCTGAATGGATCACCAGAACAAGGAGTGTGGATGGGGTGTAACAAGAGCACTGAAGTAGTGGGATACTGTGATGCGGATTGGGCTGGAGATAGAGCTGATAGGAAGTCAACCACTGGCTATTGCACGTTCATTGGTGGGAACCTGGTTACTTGGAAGAGCAAGAAGCAGAAGGTGGTCTCATGTTCAAGTGCTGAAGCTGAGTATAGGGCCATGTTGAAGCTGACTAATGAGCTAGTGTGGATCAAAGGGATCCTGAAGCACTTGGAGATAGACCAGCCTACACCAATGACCATGCATTGTGACAACCAAGCAGCAATCCACATTGCCTCCAACTCGGTGTTTCATGAGAGAACCAAGCACATTGAGGTTGACTGCCACAAGGTGAGGCAGATGATAGTCCAAGGAGTGATCTTACCTTGCTATACACGGAGTGAAGATCAGTTGGCAGATGTTTTCACTAAGGCTCCAAGACAGAAGACACTTGAGTCCATTCATCACAGATTGGGGCTCAGTGATCTTACCAGGCTCAACTAGTTCCTCTTGTCATGGGGTCTTTACTCTTTTCCTTGCTGAGGTTTTATCCCTAAGGAGGGTTTTCTTTGGCAAGGTTTTTAATGAGGAAGATCTCATGACATCCAAGCTTGACCGGTTCCCCTTGGTCAAGCTTGAGGGGGAGTGTTGAACCAAATAAGAAATGGAGCAAGTGGTGATCTGAGTATAGGAGAGGATGAGAAGCTTAAACCAAAGGAATGGGATCAAGAGGAAAGAAGTGCAAAGCTAGGGCGAGTGTACGGACAGTACGGCCTGTACGGCCTACTGTACGGACAACTCGACCAAGGTGTGTTTAAACATAACTTAAACACATTTTGAGCTTGTGCAAAAATAGGGCAAAAGTGTACGGATAGCCCTAGGCCGTACACATCCTATCCGTACAAGGCAAGAACGTGTGGCACAAGGAAGGGAGAAGCTAAGGTAAATGGTGCAAGGTTAAGTTGAAGTTAACTTGCCTCTTATCCGGTAAAAGAAGGGAAGAAGCTCGCGGATAAGGCTTGACCAAGACAGGCTGGCTCGGGCTGGAAAGGAGAAGGCATCTAGTCAAGATGCCAAAGGCATCAAGCTTCCTCAGCCAAGTATTCAAATGAAGGCGCGCCTCTCCCTTAGACTAACCACGTTTCCCTCTTGTTAACCTTAACCTTTATGACCGTTTGTGGCTAAGGTTAATGCTTTCCTATATATTGTAACCTATACTCAGATGAATAAACTAGCAAACATTTTCGAGTCTCTCTTACTCTCTCTAGTGTTCTTCATATCCAGAAATGGATCTCTAGTCTCCTCTCAACCTTTAGTCTCCGAGTCTCTTTCAATCTCTTCTAATCTCTTTCAACGTCTCAAATACTCTTATTACCTCAGATTTCTCTTTAGTTTTCACTCAGGTTTATGGGGAAGATTATCTGGATACATTTGCACCAGTGGCCAAGCTGCATACTATAAGGATTCTTCTATCACTTGCTGTCAACTTAGAGTGGGATCTATGGCAGATGGATGTGAAGAATGCTTTTCTACAAGGAGAGTTGGAAGATGAAGTTTACATGCGACCACCTCCTGGCCTAGAGGACATGGTCAAACCAGGAAATGTTCTGAGGCTAAAGAAGGCAATCTATGGGCTGAAGCAATCCCCAAGAGCCTGGTATCATAAGCTAAGTACAACACTCAATGGAAGAGGATTTGTGAAGTCAGAAGCTGATCACTCCTCTCTTACTTTAAACAGCAAACAAGGTATTGTGGTCATCTTGGTATATGTAGATGATATCATCATCACTGGTTGTGACAAGGAAGGTATCAACTCCACCAAAACTTTTTCTTAAAAATGCCTTTGATATTACGGATTTGGGAGAATTGAAGTACTTCTTAGGGATTGAAATGTGCCGCTCTAAAGAGGGGCTTTTCTTATCCAAAGGAAGTACACACTTGACATTTTAAATGAAGCAGGAACCCTTGGAGGCAGACATGATAAGACACCATTAGAAGAAGGCTACAAGGTACTGCGAGAGGGGGAGTATGAAGATACACCTTTTGATGATGTCAAGAAGTATAGGAGAATGGTGGGAAAGCTCATCTACCTGACCATCACAAGACCTGATGTGTGCTTTGCTGTGAATCAAGTTAGTCAACATATGCAAACACCTAAGATTCATCACTGGAATATGGTGGAGAGGATCTTAAGATACTTGAGAGAAGCTCCTGGTCAAGGTGTGTGGATGGCTTGCAATAAGAGCACTGAGGTAGTAGGATATTGTGATGCTGATTGGGCTGGAGATAGAGTTGATAGGAGATCAACAACTGGCTATTGCACCTTCATTGGAGGGAATTTGGTGACATGGAAGAGCAAGAAGCAGAAGGTGGTATCTTGTTCAAGTGCTGAGGCAGAATACCGATCTATGAGGAAGCTAACTAGTGAACTCATATGGATCAAGGGACTACTAAGGGACTTGGGCATAGAGATCACCACGCCAATGACTATGCATTGTGACAACCAAGCAGCAATACACATTGCATATAATTCCGTCTTTCATGAGAGGACAAAACATATAGAAGTCGTGATGCGTCCCTAGGATGCTCTTTGGTTGATGGGAATGGATAATCCTTGCAAGAACGAATCAAAGACTCAAGTTCTTCAAGGCGTGTGGATTGGATGGTGACACAAGAGGGATGGATGATCTCTTGATACTCCTAGATGAATGGTTTGGATATTACACACCAAACTAAGCACCCTTAGACTCTGGATATGACACACCAGAACTCGGCACACTTCTTTTAGAGAGAGAGAGAGCCGCAAAAGATGAATAACTTGTATAGAAAAGATTGGATGAGTACAATAGGGTGTAGAGGACCCTTTAAATAAGAAACCAGAGACATGCCTCTAGGGTTTCGACAATGAATCAAAAAAGGAAAGAAATAAAACTATAGTTTATAAGTTTAAAATGAAATAAAATGCAACTTCTATTAGTCTTGGACCGAGTATAGCACTTAGGTGATTTGTAGACAAGTTGTGGCCTCGTTAAAAACCTTCCTCCTGGAAAACCTCGTGGGACAAAACCAAAAGCAAGGAAAAGAGCACGCACTCCATGTCTGCCTAGACACTACCTCAGTTTGGTGTAGAGATGGCTTGAATGGTGATCAAGACATCTCGGATCAAACCTTGTCCAAGACCTTCTTGTTGTGGATGTGAAGTGAGTAATCCAACAACATTCTCCTTAAGCTTCTTGACTCTGGAACGAGTCATGGGACCTTCAGGAATGGTTAGAGCATCCTCATCAAATGGTTGATGCATTGTGGCTTCATGTTGCTCATCTAAACTCTCCCCATTGTCCTCCTTAGTGATCCGGTCCATGATCACATCATCCCCTCCCTCTTGAAAAGGATTTGTCCTCAAATCAGGTCCATCTACAACAAAAGGAGCCAAGTCAGTGACATTGAAGCTATTTGATACATCGTACTTACCTTGGAGATCAAGCTTGTAGGCATTGTCATTGATCTTGTGGATGATCTCAAAGGGTCCATCAACCCTTGGCATCAGTTTGGACTTCCTCTCGTTGGGGAACCTATCCTTCCTTAGGTGCAACCAAACTTGGTCACCAACTTCAAAGGTCCTCACACGTCTCCCCTTGTTTGCTTGCTTCTCATAAAGCTTGGTCTTCTGCTCAATGTTTTGTCTAGCCTTCTCATGAATCTGTTGAACCAACTCGGCTTTCTTCTTGCCATCTAGACTTGTCCTTTCACACTCAGGTAAAGGCATTAGATCCAAAGGAGAGGTGGGATTGAACCCATAAACAATTTCAAATGGAGAATACTTAGAAGCAGAATGCATAGCATGATTGTATGCAAATTCACAATGTGGCAAGTATTCCTCCCATGTTCTTAAGTTCTTTCTAATGAATGCACGCAGGAGTGTTCCTAATGTCCTATTAACTACCTCAGTTTGCCCATCAGTTTGTGGATGACATGTAGTAGAGAACAAAAGCTTAGTGCCTAACTTAGACCAAAGTGTCTTCCAAAAGTAACTAAGAAACTTAGTGTCCCTATCAGAAACTATGGTTCTAGGCATGCCATGCAAACGTACAACCTCCTTAAAGAACAAGTTAGCTATATGCAATGCATCATCAGTCTTATGACATGCTATGAAATGTGCCATCTTAGAGAACCTATCAACTACAACAAAGATAGAGTCCTTTCCAGTCCTAGTTCTAGGCAAACCAACAATGAAGTCCATAGAAATGTCATTCCAGGGATGGTGTGGAATAGGTAAAGGAGTATACAAACCCTGGTTTTGAACTTGGGACTTGGCATGCTTGCAAGTAGCACACCTTCCACATATCCTCTCCACATCTCTCTTCATGTGCGGCCAATAGAAGTGATCCTGTAAAACTTTTAAGGTCTTGGCAATCCCAAAGTGTCCCATTAGACTGCCCCCATGGGATTCCCTCCGAGATAGTGCATCAGCAACTACATTCTCCTTACCTTGTTTGTATTTGATCACGTATGGGAAGGTCTCAATGAATTCAACCCACCTTGCGTGTCTCTTGCTAAGCTTACTCTGCCCTTTTAGATACTTGAGGGACTCATGATCAGTGTGAATGACAAACTCCTTGGCCACAAGTAGTTGTTGACATGAAGAAGAAATAAGATAGAGTTGAAGAAGAGACAGAAACAATTCAGATCAAGTGAAATCATTCTGTTCGTACAGCATTGAGATTCTCGACCTAACTTCACTTGGAAGGCAAGCAACTGAATGGGACTTGCCTAAATGTATTGTCTAAGTTATCAGAAGCTCTCTGGAAGGTCTGACCAAGGAGAATCTCGTTGGAGGCTGAAGACAAGCAAAGATCACATGTTTGGTTAAGGAGGAGAGAGGAAGATGGCATGTCACTTTCACTTCTGCTGCAAGAGCTTCTTGTCCTATTCTCTCTCATTTGTTTATTGTATTACCTTGTCTCCTAGCTAGCTATTTATCTGTCTATATAATCATGTAACCAGAAACAATATCAAGCAAGGAAACATTTTCTCTCCTTCTCTCTCTCTAATTTCGAAATCACTCTCTCTCTCTCTCTCTTGTTCTTCATGTTCTTCATTCTCCAGCAATAAACTCTCTCTAAATCTCTAATTCTTTCATGGTATCAGAGCACTAAGCTCCTTTCATTCCGCAAAGCTCTTTTCATTCCACAAATCTCTTCTGTTTCTTTTCAAAATTTCTGTGTTCTTCACTTTTACCCACTGGTCCATAGCTTAACCCATTGGGTAAAATAATTTCGACCAGAAAAAATGGAGAAGGAGAACCTTATTCCAGTGATCCTTGAGGGTCCTAACTATCTGTTATGGTCAAGAGTGGCCAAAGTTACCTTGGAGAGTCATGGACTTTGGGACAGCCATATCATGGAGGCTGAAACTTCAAAGAGGATGGCTCAAGAGGATAGTCAGGCTACTTGCCTGAAGAATGAAAACAAGTGGGTTCAAGAAGACCAGCAAGCACTTGGAATCATACATAACTCTCTATCAAAAACCATCTTGGAGGCTTACTCACACCATGAAACTGCCAAGAAGCTATGGGAGAGTCTTCAAACTGTTTATGGGAATCTCTCCAACCTGAGCCGGGTATTTGAAGTCAAGAGGACTATCAATCATCTGAGCCAAGAGGAAATGGAGTTCAATCAGTATTTTGGGAAGTTCAGAAGCTTATGGGCAGAGATGGATATGCTGAGGCCTTTTTCTACAGATCCAGAGGTCATAAGGGAAAGATATGAGCAAGATAAGGTCTTTAGCCTTCTCCTGAACCTAAACCCGTCCTACAACAGGCTGATAAGTCATATCCTTAGAGAAAGCAAGCTTCCAAACTTAGAAGATGTATGCTCTCTGGTCCAAAGAGAACAAGGAGCAAACACACTGACTCAAGGACAAGCCATGTACTCAGCTTTCATTGGTGATTCAAATGAAGGAGGAACATGGAGTAGTATGGATGGTGCGACCAGCAGTGATGGCCCAGTGACTAGGAGAGACCTGGATGCCTTTATCAAAGCCGCCAAGGCCCTTCTCTCACCCACAAAGGCTGGTACAAACTCTCTTGACTCTAAACCCATCATTATAGATTCAGGAGCTAGCCATCACATGATTAGTGATAGGAACTTGATTAGTGATGTCCAGCCTGCCTCAGGGAATGTGATTATAGCAAATGGTGATAAGGTTAAGATAGAAGGGATAGGGAACCTTAGGTTGTTTGATAGGGAATCAACTGCCTTGTATATGCCTCAGTTCACATCAAACTTGCTATCAGTGAAAAGAGCTACTGTTGATCTGAGTTGTCAAGTTGTCTTCAGACCTGATGAGGTTGAATTTCAAGACCTGAAGACAGGGAAGATAATTGGAAAAGGTCACATCCATCAGGAACTATATCACCTTCAGAAGACTAAGTTGTCTGAAGCATCTCCTTCTCTTTGCATGGTCAGTACATCTACTGGGGTTGAGAGCACCATATGGCATGCTAGATTGGGACATCCTCATACTAGAGCTTTGAATCTGATGCTCCCTGGTGTGGTGTTTAAGAATGATGATTGTGAAGCTTGCATCTTGGGGAAGCATTGTAGGACAGTCTTTCCAAGGTCTAGCACTATCTATGAGAAGTGTTTCGACCTGGTTCACTCTGATGTGTGGACTGCACCTTGTATGTCCAGAGAAAATCACAAATACTTTGTCACCTTCATTGATGAGAAGTCCAAATACACATGGGTGACACTGATTCAGTCAAAGGACAGGGTGCTGGAGGCTTTCAAGAATTTCCAGACTCATGTCTCCAACCATTTCAATGCAAAGCTGAAAATTCTGAGGTCCGATAATGGTGGAGAGTACACCAGTCAAGCATTCAAGCAATATCTGGCTCAGCATGGGATTATTCATCAGACAAGCTGCCCTTATACTCCTCAACAGAATGGAGTTGCTGAGAGGAAGAATAGGCATTTAATGGAGGTAGCAAGATCAATGATGTTTCACACCAATGTTCCAAAACGATTCTGGAGTGATGCTGTGATGTCTGCTAGTTATCTGATCAATAGGACTCCAACTAAAGTCCTCAACGACCTGTCTCCTTTTGAGGTCCTAAACAAGACCAAGCCACCTTTGGACCACTTGCGTGTGTTTGGGTGCCTATGTTTTGTGTTGATACCAGGGGAGCAAAGGAACAAGCTTGATGCTAAAAGCTCAAAAGCTATGTTCATTGGCTACTCTCCAACACAAAAGGGTTATAAGTGCTATGATCCAGTGTCAAGAAGGGTGTTAATATCAAGAGATGTAAAGTTTGTGGAGACAAAGGGATACTATGAGGAGAAGAGTTGGGACGATTTGAAAGATTTATCTCAAGCATCAGAGAAAGCCACAAACCTCAGGATCATACTGGAGAGTCTTGGTATTGGTATGCCTCAGGCGAATCAAGAAACAAGGAGGAATTCTCCTGAAGCTGCACCTGGTCCAAAAGCTGTAGTTGATGAAGATGATGGGACTGTTGAAGCTGTAGAAACTATTCATCCTGATCCTGAAGGGGGGAATCAACAAGAAACTCATGATCAGGATGAAAGACAACAAGGACAACAAGAACCAGTGCATCAGAATGATGAAACAGAATCTGATAGGGGAGTAGAACCTGAAGCAGTTCAGCCTCTTAGGAGAAGCACAAGGCTGAGAAAGGATCCTTCAAATTGGATCAACACAAGGGTTTACTTCAACTGTCAGGCAGTGGCTCACCCTATACAGGCAGTATGCTCATTGGCTCAATTCCCACAAGAACATCAAGTCTTTATTGGTCAGCTGGATCAGGAGTATATTCCAAGGTCATATGAAGAGGCAATGGAGCTTGAAGAGTGGAGAGACTCTGTTGGGAATGAAACCAATGCTATGATAGTCAATGATACTTGGTATGAGGCTGAGCTTCCTAAGGGCAAGAAGGCAGTAAGCAGTAGATGGATCTTCACCATCAAATACTTAGCAGATGGAACAGTGGAGAGGCGCAAGACTAGGTTGGTTGCAAGAGGGTTCACTCAGACATATGGAGAGGATTATATTGATACCTTTGCACCAGTAGCAAAGCTTCACACCATTAGGATCATTTTCTCACTTGCCACTAACTTAGAATGGGACTTGTGGCAAATGGATGTGAAGAATGCTTTCCTGCAAGGAGAGTTAGAAGATGAGGTCTACATGCATCCTCCTCCTGGTCTAGAACATTTGGTCAAGCCAGGGAATGTGTTGAGGTTGAAGAAAGCGATTTATGGCTTGAAGCAATCACCAAGAGCTTGGTATCACAAGCTTAGCACCACACTGAATGGAAGAGGGTTTAGGAAGTCAGAAGCTGATCATACTCTCTTCACACTGACTGGTCCACAAGGAATTGTTGTTATCTTGATATATGTGGATGATATTATCATCACAGGAAGCAACAAGGAAGGGATCCAGGAAACTAAAACATTTCTAAAATCAGTGTTTGATATCAAGGATCTTGGAGAGCTTAAGTATTTCCTTGGAATTGAAGTGTGTAGGTCCAAGGAAGGATTATTTCTGTCACAAAGGAAGTATGCTATGGATCTGTTGGGTGAGGCAGGAAATCTTGGAGGAAGACCAGCTAAGACTCCCCTTGAAGATGGGTACAAAGTTCTGCGAGAGGGGGAGTATGAGGACACTCCATTTGATGATGTCAAGAAGTATAGAAGAATGGTTGGAAAACTCATCTATCTGACCATCACAAGACCAGACATTTGTTTTGCTGTGAATCAGGTAAGTCAGCACATGCAAGCTCCTAAGGTTCATCACTGGAACATGGTTGAGAGGATCTTAAGATACTTGAGAGAAGCTCCGGGTCAAGGTGTATGGATGGGTTGCAATGGAAACACTGAAGTCGTGGGGTATTGTGATGCTGATTGGGCTGGAGACAGAGTAGATAGGAGATCAACAACAGGGTATTGCACTTTTATTGGAGGAAACTTAGTTACATGGAAAAGCAAGAAGCAAAAGGTTGTTTCTTGCTCAAGTGCTGAGGCAGAGTACCGATCTATGAGGAAGCTTACTAGTGAACTCATATGGATCAAGGGACTGTTGAGGGACTTGGGCATAGAGATAACCTCTCCAATGACCATGCATTGTGATAACCAGGCAGCAATACATATTGCATCCAACTCTGTCTTCCATGAAAGGACTAAGCATATAGAAGTGGATTGTCACAAGGTGAGACAAGCAGTGGAGCAGCAAGTCATCCTTCCATGCTATACTAAGAGTGAAGATCAGCTGGCTGACATATTCACCAAGGGAGCCAGTAGCAAGGTTTGTGAGTCCATCCATCCAAAACTTGGACTCATAGACCTCACATGTCACTGATCCTCTTTCCATGAAGTGTTCCACTCTTTTTCCTTGACTTGGTTTTTATCCCATGTGGTTTTTCCAAGCTAAGGTTTTAATGAGGGAATGCTTCATGGTTTCCAAGCTTGACCAGTCCCTATGGTCAAGCTTGAGGGGGAGTGTTGACATGAAGAAGAAATAAGATAGAGTTGAAGAAGAGACAGAAACAATTCAGATCAAGTGAAATCATTCTGTTCGTACAGCATTGAGATTCTCGACCTAACTTCACTTGGAAGGCAAGCAACTGAATGGGACTTGCCTAAATGTATTGTCTAAGTTATCAGAAGCTCTCTGGAAGGTCTGACCAAGGAGAATCTCGTTGGAGGCTGAAGACAAGCAAAGATCACATGTTTGGTTAAGGAGGAGAGAGGAAGATGGCATGTCACTTTCACTTCTGCTGCAAGAGCTTCTTGTCCTATTCTCTCTCATTTGTTTATTGTATTACCTTGTCTCCTAGCTAGCTATTTATCTGTCTATATAATCATGTAACCAGAAACAATATCAAGCAAGGAAACATTTTCTCTCCTTCTCTCTCTCTAATTTCGAAATCACTCTCTCTCTCTCTCTCTTGTTCTTCATGTTCTTCATTCTCCAGCAATAAACTCTCTCTAAATCTCTAATTCTTTCAGTAGTGTTGCCACGTTTGTAATGCCCTCACCAAGGCATAGAGTTCTTTGTCATATGTTGCATAGTTGAGTGTGGCTCCTCCTAGCTTCTCACTGAAGTATGCAATGGGATTTCTATCCTGCATCAACACGGCACCAATACCAATTCCTGATGCATCACATTCTATTTCAAAAGTTTTAGAAAAGTCAGGAAGCATAAGAAGAGGTGATTGAGTAAGCTTCTCTTTTAGGCTCTGGAAAGCCTTCTCTTGTGCTTCTCCCCACTTGAACCCAACATCCTTCTTGATAACTTCAGTTAAGGGAGCTGCAATGGTGCTAAAGTCCTTCACAAATCTTCTATAGAAGCCGGCAAGTCCATGGAAACTCCTCACTTCTCCTACTGAGGTTGGACTCGGCCATTCCTTGATTGCCTTGATCTTCTCCTCATTAACCTTAACTCCATCTGCACTCACAACAAAGCCTAGGAAAACCAAGTTATCTGTGCAAAAGGTGCACTTCTTTAGGTTGGCATAAAGTGATGCGTCCCTAGGATGCTCTTTGGTTGATGGGAATGGATAATCCTTGCAAGAACGAATCAAAAGACTCAAGTCCTTCAAGGCGTGTGGATTGGATGAAGACACAAGAGGGATGGATGATCTCTTGATACTCCTAGATGAATTGTTTGGATATTACACACCAAACTAGACACCCTTAGGCTCTGGATATGACACACCAGACTCGGCACACTTCTTTTAGAGAGAGAGAGAGCCGCAAAGATGAATGTAACTTGTATAGAAAAGATTGGATGATTACATAAGGGTGTAGAGAACCCTTTAAATAAGAAAACCAGAGACATGCCTCTAGGGTTTTCGACAATGAACCAAAAAAGGAAATAAAGCAAACTATAGTTTATAAGTTAAAATGAAATGAAATGCAACTTCTAATAGGCTTGGACCGAGTATAGTACTTAGGTGATTTGTAGACAAGTTGTGGCCTCGTTAAAAACCTTCCTCCTGGAAAACCTCGTGGGACAAAACCAAAAGCAAGGAAAAGAGCACGCACCCCATGTCTGCCTAGACACTATCTCAGTTTGGTGTAGAGATGGCTTGAATGGTGATCAAGACATCTCGGATCAAACCTTGTCCAAGACCTTCTTGTTGTGGATGTGAAGTGAGTAATCCAACAACATTCTCCTCAAGCTTCTTGACTCTGGAACGAGTCATGGGACCTTCAGGAATGGTTAGAGCATCCTCATCAAATGGTTGATGCATTGTGGCTTCATGTTGCTCATCTAAACTCTCCTCATTGTCCTCCTTAGTGATCCGGTCCATGATCACATCATCCCCTCTCTCTTGAAAAGGATTTGTCCTCAAATCAGGTCCATCTACAACAAAAGGAGCCAAGTCAGTGACATTGAAGCTATTTGATACATCGTACTTACCTTGGAGATCAAGCTTGTAGGCATTGTCATTGATCTTGTGGATGATCTCAAAGGGTCCATCAACCCTTGGCATCAGTTTGGACTTCCTCTCGTTGGGCAACCTATCCTTCCTTAGGTGCAACCAAACTTGGTCACCAACTTCAAAGGTCCTCACACGTCTCCCCTTGTTTGCTTGCTTCTCATATAGCTTGGTCTTCTGCTCAATGTTTAGTCTAGCCTTCTCATGAATCTGTTGAACCAACTCGGCTTTCTTCTTGCCATCCTGGTTTTGAACTTGGGACTTGGCATGCTTGCAAGTAGCACACCTTCCACATATCCTCTCCACATCTCTCTTCATGTGCGGCCAATAGAAGTGATCCTGTAAAACTTTTAAGGTCTTGGCAATCCCAAAGTGTCCCATTAGACTGCCCCCATGGGATTCCCTGACAAAAAGGTCTCTCAAAGAGCAATTAGGCACACACAATCTATTGTCAAAGAATAAGTAATCATCCTTTCTAAAGTAATGCCCTGAGGCAAACTTAGCACATGAAGCATAAGCTTCCTGGAAGTCATGATCAGTATCATACATGTCTTTTATCTGCTCAAACCCAAGTAACTTAGCATCTAAAGTGGTCAAGAGAACATACCTCCGAGATAGTGCATCAGCAACTACATTCTCCTTACCTTGTTTATACTTGATCACGTATGGAAAGGTCTCAATGAATTCAACCCACCTTGCGTGTCTCTTGCTAAGCTTACTCTGCCCTTTTAGATACTTGAGGGACTCATGATCAGTGTGGATGACAAACTCTTTGGGCCACAAGTAATGTTGCCACGTTTGTAATGCCCTCACCAAGGCATAGAGTTCTTTGTCATATGTTGCATAGTTGAGTGTGGCTCCTCCTAGCTTCTCACTGAAGTATGCAATGGGATTTCTATCCTGCATCAACACGGCACCAATACCAATTCCTGATGCATCACATTCTATTTCAAAAGTTTTAGAAAAGTCAGGAAGCATAAGAAGAGGTGATTGAGTAAGCTTCTCTTTTAGGCTCTGGAAAGCCTTCTCTTGTGCTTCTCCCCACTTGAACCCAACATCCTTCTTTATAACTTCAGTTAAGGGAGCTGCAATGGTGCTAAAGTCCTTGACAAATCTCCTATAGAAGCCGGCAAGTCCATGGAAGCTCCTCACTTCTCCTACTGAGGTTGGACTCGGCCATTCCTTGATTGCCTTGATCTTCTCTTCATCAACCTTAACTCCATCTGCACTCACAACAAAGCCTAGGAAAACCAAGTTATCCGTGCAAAAGGTGCACTTCTTTAGGTTGGCATAAAGCTTCTCATTTCTTAGAACACTCAAGACAGCCTTAAGATGATCTAAATGCTCTTCTAAGTTCTTGCTATATACTAAGATGTCATCAAAGTACACTACAACCGAAATGCCTATGAATGATCTAAGCACATGATTCATTAACCTCATGAATGTACTAGGTGCATTGGTTAATCCAAATGGCATAACTAACCACTCATACAATCCATGCTTAGTTTTAAATGCAGTTTTCCATTCATCACCTTCTTTCATCCTAATCTGATGATAACCACTTTTTAAATCAATCTTAGAGAAGATGCAAGAACCATGTAATTCATCAAGCATATCATCTAGTCTAGGGATAGGGTGGCGATACTTCACTGTGATGTTGTTGATTGATCTACAATCAACACACATGCGCCATGTACCATCCTTCTTGGGCACTAGGAGCACTGGCACAGCACATGGGCTCAAACTCTCTCGGATATAGCCCTTCTCCATGAGTTCTTCCACTTGTCTTTGCAACTCCTTGGTCTCAACCGGATTGCTCCTATATGCTGGACGGTTTGGAAGTGTTGATCCTGGCACAAAGTCTATCTGGTGCTCAATCCCTCTCAATGGTGGTAAACCAATGGGATTGTCCTCTGGAAACACATCTTGGAACTCCTGCAAAAGAGAAACCATTTCACTCGGATACACCGGTGTAGGATCAGTTAAGTTCAATAGAGTCTCTTTAAACACAAGTAATATAGCTGATTGTTTAGAGTTGAGAGTTCTTTTGATATCACCCATGTTTGCATAGAAGTTTGGCTGCTTAGTTCCAGCCGGTTTTAGATCAATCTCCTTCTTCTTTTGGAGTTGAACCTGATCTTGTTATTGACAAAGAATAAATAAACAAGAGGAAGGGAGGATCAGGAATCACTTGTGTAGTTGAAGATGATCCGAGCTTACTTGAAATGCAAGCATGTCCGTACAACACTTGCATCACAAGTCACCCTAGCTAAACCTAACGTGTCTTCAGAGGCAAGGCAAGTTTAAACTTACCTTGGTCGACATCAGAAAGGAGAGGAGACCGTTGGAGATATTATGGGACAAGAAGAATGATTAAAATAAGCAAGGTCACATGTTCCATTTAAGCTTCCCATCCGTTGGAGACAAGTCACTTTCAGTGCCTTGTGCAGACCATCCTCGATCAGAACTCCTTTGTTTATTCATTTGTGTACTTAGGCTAGTTAGTTTATTCATTTTATCTGGACAGGGAACTTGCCTACTTAACCGTGTAACCTAATCTCTTTCAATCTAAGGAAATAAGTTTCCCTTCACTCTCTTTCTTAGTTTCGAGTATCTCTCTCTCTCTCTCGAGTTTTACTTCCTTTCTCTCTTGTTCTTCACTCTGTTCTTCATTTTCTAACATGGTATCAGAGCTTAAACGCTCTTGAGCACCTAATCTCTTCCGCAAATCTTCATTACTTCACTTACTCTTTCACTTAATCGGTTTACTTTTTCAAAAATCTCTCACAAATCCTATTGTCCACCGGATAATAGCATTGTTCTTTCTGAGTTCTTTCTCTGGTTCTTGGTTGTTCTCACTCTCTTCTGACCAACTTATCTCTTTCTAAGGCAGAAACCTACTCACCATATCGTTATCTCTAAACCAAACATCCGGAGCTTCTCTTTCTTTTGAGTACATCCTTTTACCCGCTGGACAAAAGCAAAGAGAAGATGGAGCAACACAAGCCAGTGATGATTCCGGTCACTTTGAAAGGTGCAAACTACCTCATCTGGTCTAGATTGGCCAAGACAGCCCTTGGAGGAAGGGGTCTATGGGAGCATATCACCTCAGGAGAAGCCCCAACACAGATTACTCAACGGGAAGATGGCAAGGAGGTTGTAGTGGTAGATGAAAGCAAATGGGGTCAGGAGGACCTTATGGTGCTGTCTATCTTGCAAAGCTCACTTGACACACCTATCATGGAGGCATACTCACATTGTGAAACCGCAAAACAACTGTGGGACACTCTACTCAAGGTTTATGGCAACACTTCAAACCTAACCAGAATCTTTGAAGTGAAGCGAGCCATAAACAACTTGCAACAAGAAGAGATGGACTTCACCAAACATCTTGGGAAGTACAGTCAGCTATGGGCAGAGCTAGAGGTGTTGAGACCTAGCACAACTGACCTCAATGTCATTGAAGAAAGGCGTGAGCAAGACAAGATCTTTGGGTTGCTCCTCACCCTCAATCCAAACTTTAATGATGTAATCAAGCATATCTTGAGGGCCAAGGAACTACCAAGTATGGATGATGTATGTGCTCAGCTGCATAAGGAGCTAGGGTCAGAAGGTCTATTTGGGGGTAAAGGAGAACTATCCATGGCCAACAAGGTAGAGAAGGTAGAAACCGGCTCAGCTCACAAGGCATACTACAAACCAAATGAGAAAAGAGTGACTGTGAGCATTGCAAAAGGCAAGGACACTCTAAATCCAACTGCTGGCTGCTTCACCCGCATCTCAGACCACCCAAACACACCTCAGCAGCTAGAGCCCATGAAGCAAGAGGTCAGGAAGCACACCAACACCATGGAGCTGCACGCATTGGAGAGGATGGACGTGCTATGGTCTCTACACTCATGTCATGGGTTCAACCTCTCAAGCAACGTCTCAACCACCTTCTGGTGACACTCTTATCACCAAGTCAGACATTGAAGCCCTCATAAAGGCTCTCAATGCAAACTCTGGTAACATAAATAGTAATGCTTTAAATTCTGTCCAAAATACTTTAAGCACTACTAGACCTTTGATCATTGATTCAGGAGCCTCTCATCACATGATTAGAGATGCTAAGTTAATTAATGATATCAAACCGGCCTTAGGTAGTGTTGTCATTGCAAATGGGGATAAGATTCCCATTGAGGGCATAGGAAATCTGAAACTGTTTGATAAGGAGTCTCAAGCTTTTTACATGCCTCAGTTTACATCTAACCTATTATCTGTTAAGAGAGCCACTAATGACCTCAATTGCAATGTTATTTTTAGTCCTAATGAGGTTTGCTTTCAGGATATTAAAACTAGCAAGATGCTGGGCAAAGGTGTAAGCAAAGGAGAGCTCTATTTACTTGAAGACACCAAGCTTAGATCAAATTTAACTACTGCTTTGAATTCTGCTTCTGCGTTTAATTCTTCTTCTTCTACTTTAGCTAGTGAGGTTTTATGGCATGCTAGATTAGGTCATCCTCACCCTCGTGCCTTAGGATTGATGTTACCTAATCTCTCTCTTAAAAATGAAAGTTGTGAGGCTTGTATTCTTGGTAAACATTGCAAGTCGGTTTTTCCTCAATCTATGACTATCTATGAGAAGTGTTTTGATTTAGTGCATTCTGATGTGTGGACTGCACCATGTGTGTCTAGAGAAAATCACAAGTACTTTGTTACATTCATAGATGAAAAATCGAAATACACATGGCTGACCTTGATACCAACTAAAGATAGAGTTTTAGAAGCATTTATCAACTTTCAAAACTATGTATCTAACCATTTCAATTCTAAGATCAAAATTTTTAGGTCTGATAATGGTGGAGAATACACAAGTCAAGCCTTTAAACATCACTTAGCTAAGCATGGCATTATCCACCAAACAAGCTGTCCATATACTCCACAACAAAATGGTGTTGTTGAAAGGAAGAATCGCCATCTTATGGAAGTGGCAAGGAGCATGATGTTTCACACCAATGTCCCTAAAAGATTTTGGGGTGATGCAGTGGTCTCAGCTTGCTATCTCATCAATAGAATACCCACCAAAGTCCTTCACAATGTCTCACCCTTTCAGGTATTAAAGAAAACCAAACCTCCCATAGATCATTTGCGTGTGTTTGGTTGTGTTTGCTATGTCTTAATACCAGGGGAGCAACGCAATAAACTAGAAG